>JANTOP010021426.1:0-13093 GCA_027564815.1 Symmerus nobilis | reverse complement strand
CCTCCCCCAAGCTTTTATGGATATTTTAATTTCCCCCAGAGCTTTAAACAAAAGCTTCCGGTTAGATTTTAATTTATTTATCGGGAGATAAAATAGATTTTAAAATGTATACATTTAAAGCTTTTTCAGAAAATCTTCTATTTCACTGATTTTAAATTGTGTCGACGGAAAATAAATTTCAAAGCGTATCCGATACGATACCTCCACGTCGATGGAGACTATAGATTTTAGAAAACAAGACTTCGAGTACCACATATCTGTCACAGGTCAGAAGAGTCCCTACATAGTTGGCCAGATACCGTACTTTCAGGGACCGTGAACAATAGTTCTATATAAAAGAAATATTATATTTGATGTCTCCATACTGTCTAGCAGACCATAAATTTGTCTATAGCGTTCTCTCGGGCACCCTTTCAATATAGAAAATCCCCCAGCACCCATACACGCTATTTTCTCATTTTATGAACGAATCAAAATAATTTCTATACAACTCGTATAAGTACACCAAGCACACAACTACCATCGAACCGTACGCGCAAAGAATAAATGTTTTTATATTTCATTTGATTTTTATTATTATTTTTTTTTTCTTCATTTCTCACATCTACTTGGGTACCTACATCGGGATGTATATATATATATCGGCATACAATATACATTTATATATATGCGTCTACATACAAAATATAAAATACGAAACATTTTATTTCATTTTATTTTTCCTATATAGAAAATTTTATATTGAAAAATACAAAATTGTTAAAACAGAAAAAAACTACCAACCCAAGAGTGTGCACACACCACACGGCCGATACACACCGATACGGAGAAGACTATTTGGGATGTGATATATTCAGAATTTATTTAGTTTAAAACGAGACTTCAGCTAAATAAGGATTGTCAATAAAAGATAAAAAAAAAATTTATTAAAATAAAATTTAAATAAAAATCTTCTTTCTTCGTAAAAAATAAAACAAAAAAAATAAATTGTCAAGAAACTGTCGACCCGAAAGTTACTGGAGTTTAATATAAAAAGTATTTTTTTTAATTAAAAAATTAATTTATCGGAGTTGGTGTGAATTTTTTTATTTTTTTACATAATTTTCTGGTACGGTTTTTATCCGCAAATATTTGATTTTCGTGAAAATTCGAATTTCATTTCTTTTTGAAATGAAAGTCGGAAGTTTAATTCCTAATTTTTTAACTAATTTCTTTACGTTTTGACTTAACAAATTTCTGAAAAAGACAAGTTTACAAATTAAATATAAAAAAAGGAAGAAATAGACGATTTTTTTATTTCTTTTTTTATTTGAATTCGTCTATTTCTAAATAAAAAATTTGACGATTTTTTTCTCATTTCGAGTACCCTATAGTGGAAGCACATACCGCGCTCGCTATTTTCGATTTGCTGTCGTCTATTGCTAATTTTATAAAATTAAAATACATGTAAAAAAATTTAAGAAAAGAAAAAATAGAATTGTCGTGCCCCGTCGCATATATAAAACATCCAAAAGAAAAAAAGAAGAAGAGAAATACGTGCGCGTGCGTCCTCAACTTTATTTGATTTCTTTTCATTTTTCTTGATATCTTCTCTATTTGAATTGTTACGTCGCGGTTCACGAACCAAAAAATTATTACAAAACTGTTTTTTCATTAATTTATTTCTCTAAATTAAGAATCAATTATCGATCGAACTTAAAATAATTAGACTTTTATTCTCTTAATTTAATTTTTTTTAACGAGCTCTGAACAACAATCGTCAAAATAAACTGTCATCTGCGCGATATATAGACGACAAAAAAAATATACGACACGTCAAGATTAACGAGTTACCTAAAAGATAAAAAAAAGTAGAAAAAATATAAATAAATACGAATACAAAAAAAACTTTATAAAATTGATTGCAAATCAATAATCTACAAATACATAAACTTAATTTATTAATTAATTTGTGCGCGCGTTTTCTTTTCCCATTGAATTTATTTTATTTTCTGTTACCTCTCTCGCCTCTACACGCATTGTCAAAAAATCGAACCCGATTTCTTTTCTATAAATTTTAATATTTATCAATATCGCAAATATCATTCGAGGCAACGAGCGAACCTAAACAAAAAAAAAAAATTCAATTCATTCATGAAGTGGTTAAGCGTTTTTTTTAAAACATTAAACAAAAAATAAATTATGAAAAAATTTCTAACCACCAATATGTTAAAGAATTTAAAAATAATTCAACTAACAATATTAAATCGATGGAAAATATAAAAATAAAATAAAATAAAATAAAACAAAACGATATTTAATTTTAAAAACGAACAATTGACAAAAAGTGACCATTGTTTGGTGATTTAAAGCCAGTATTAAAGAGATATCTGACTCTGACAAAGTTAAGGCAGGTCAAGGTGTAAAATAAAAAAAAAATCATATTTGTGGTTTTACTATTTTTTAATGTGTAAAAAAAATTTGATTCATAAATTTTTCATCCCATAACCCATATAGCGAGTGACGAAAAAGTGTCCCCCCTCCGAAGAGAGTCTTATTTCATAAAATTTATATTAAAACGAGAATCATGATTGCATTGAATTGTAACATTGTATTGCGGGCAATACAATTATTTATCATTTCGTTTGCATTAATTTTATTAATGCAATGCAATGGTAATGCATCGGCGGGCGTGAATAGTATAAATGGACGAAGATCGGCACCACAACTTATTGAAGATGATGGTGCCAGACGAAATAAACCATCCGGTATGTTAAGATTTTTTTTTATCAATTTTTTTACATTAAATTAGAATTAAAATTCAAACTATTGGTGATTTATGGATGATTTCTATATTGTCGTTCCCGAGATTTATTAAGACTTTTTTCTTGGACCATTGTCAAGAATCAAGTTCAAGATCGAATTAAAATTGTAATAAATTATCAATAAGAACTGGGTGTATAGCTGAGGGGAAAGCTAGGTGTAATTTATTGTATATCGTTAAAGGGGTTGATGACATTCCTTTAATTAAAATCGTAAATTGACATTAATTTATGTCTTTTATTTTTAATTAATTAAATTTATGTTCACATCCGATCAGATTAGATCGGATTAGATCACTTATTTCATTTATTTGAATACGGTATAAAATACCAAAGGAACTAAGTCCTTATATAATATTCAGTATTTATAGCAGGGATGGCCAAACTTTACTATGTACGGAGCCGCATTCTATAAATCTCTCCGCAGGAGAGCAAAGATAAAAATAATATATCAAAAATCATGTTAAATCACGTATAAAAGCTGAATTATTTAATAAAACTAAGAATCGTTTGAATAAGATCAACAATAACTTTATCTCTTCCCTAGGTTGAGAGGTTGTATATCTTCCAATATATCAGTTAAAAACATAGTCATAGATCCATTTCATAATCCTTTAGACCAATGTCTAAAAATCACGAAAGCGGTTAGGCCATTTTAAGTGGATAACCACCGCACAAGGCAGTAAAATGAGCATGATCTTCAAATTCCAATACATCTAATAGAAACTATGGAATTTTGCATATCATCGTATATTTTTCAGAATCTGTGGAACAGTTATCAGTACGTTCGTTATTTAAAATATTTTGAAACTAAATGTCCATGACGAATATTGAACAAAGCAATAAAGTGGTAAAAATTCTGGTATTCCTGGATCTTTTTTAATAGACCAATAATGAGACTACATTTATTCATGTATGAGGTGCAAAGCTGAAAATTTGTGTAACTACCGAGGACAGTATAAGAATGTAGGAAAAAATTCGTCAGAAGCCGCCGAAGTTGTGAAAATTCCGGAAATTTACATGATAAGGTGCATTTCTGACAACTTGTGTACTTATTGCTTACATACATAATAGCACATGTACAAAACGTCAAAAGTCTAAGTAGAAGAGAAAGAGGTAAAATTCCCATTCAAAGTGCGTAAAATTCCACTCCACTCCAATTAATTTAATTTAATTAAATCCTCTCTGACGGCACTTCTGATACTTAGCATGACAAATGGTAATTCGTCCTCCCAGTGCAGGGAGTTGCACCTGGCTATCGGTGAAGCTTTCATTTGTCTGTGGAATCCTTCTACCATTCCATTTGACTGGGGGTTATAAGCAGTTGTGCTTATTTGATGCGAAACCTAATAATTTTATTAGATCGCCCAAGAGTATCGATTGAAATTGTGTTCCTCTATCTGTTGTCATTGTGTTGGGAACTCCGAACTTACTGGTATATTGTTGCACCAGTTTTTGCGACAGTTGCTGTCAAAATGTTTTTGATTGGGTAGGCTTCTGGCCATCTTGTGAATCTGTCGACTGTGGTCAATATGTATGAGTACCCTTCTGAGACGGGTAACGGTCCCACAATATCTATGTGAATTTGATCGAATCGACCAGTAGGAATTTTAATCTGTTCTTGCCCAGATTTAGTATGTCTCAAAATCTTTGATCGTTGGCATGAAAAACAAGATCTTGCCCAATTGTTTACGTCCTTGTTTAGACTTGGCCAAAAGTAACGCGATGTTAACAATTTGCGGGAAGCTCGAATTCCTGGGTGTGATAGAGAATGCAATTTTTCAAAAATTTTTCTTTTTAAAGGTTCCGGGACGTAAGGTCTATTTTTACCAGAAGTAGTTTCACACCAAATGGATATGTTATGTAGAGGAATATTTACATGTTCTAGCTTGAAGTTGGTTTTTTTAGAATTCGTCAAGAGCTTTTGTAATTCCTCATCTCGTTTTTGTGATTCTGCCAAACTCGTGTAATCACTAATTATCTCACCTATGGATGATTCTGAATTCGATATACGAGAAAGAAAATCTGCAACCACATTATTTTTCCCAGTTACATGTCGGATATCGGTCGTGAACTGACTAATGTAATCTAAATGTCTCATCTGTCTCGGAGTTTTTTCACTTTTTTGACGATATAGAGGTTTGTGGTCGGTAAATATGGTAAATTGTCTCCCTTCTACGAAATATTTGAAACGTTTAATAGCGAGAAAAATGGCTAGGAGTTCGCGATCAAACGAATAGTATTTCACTTTGGTTGTGGACAATTTGCTTGAGAAAAAACCTAATGGTTCCCAATTTCCATTGCTGTACTGTTGAAGTACAGCTCCGGCTGCGATATTTGAAGCATCTGTCGTTATGTTATAAGTCGCGTTGTTTCTTGGATGAACTAGCATAATCGAATTATGTAGAGCATCTTTTATCGCGACGAAAGACAAATTGCAATTATCGGGCCATTCGAATTTTGTAGTTTTTTTTATCTTTTGGGCAGCACTTAAGTGTTTGTAAAATAGGCGCCAAAAGTTCTGCTAGCTTTGGAATGAATCTGTGGTAATTATTTACCATCCCTATAAATTGTTGAATTTGTTTTATAGAGTTTGGTGCTAACATTTTTGAAATTGCTTCTACTTTTTCTTCTGCTGGTAGTATGCCTTTCTCAGATATCGAATGACTAAGGAAGTTTAACGATGGTTTACCAAAAATGCATTTTGAAGTTTTGATATTTAATCCAAATTTCTCTAGACGTTCAAAAAGTTCTCTTAAATGCATTGTGTGTTCGTTCTTATCCTTACTTGCCACTAAAATGTCGCCAATGTAGACGAATACGAAATCAAGACCGTTGACAACTTCGTTCATGAACCTCTGGAAAGTCATGAACGTCTTCCGGGGCTACTGGGATGTGGTGATACGCACGAACTAGATCTATTTTTGTAAAGACTTTGCATTCGTCTAACTTGGTAGCGAAATCTTGAATGTGCGGTATCGGATATCTATCCGGAACTGTTATCGCGTCAAGACGCCTATAGTCTTCGCAAGGTCGCCAATCTTCGCAAGCCTTTTTCTTAACCCGATGTAATGGTAAAGATGCTTGTGATGAAGAAGGACGGCATATGCCTAATTCAAGCACGTGGTTGAATTCGGTTCTTGCGGCTTTTTGTTTGAGGTGGTCTAGATGTCGTGGTTTTGAGAAGGGTAGAAGACCTTCAGTAACTATTTTGTGAACCACTGTATGTTTCACTGGATGATTATAATTAGGCGGAGCAGAGAGAGAAGGGAATTCTTGAAGTAAGTTTCCATATTCACTTTCTATTGCGAAATTTATTGGTGTTGGAGTAGGTGTCTTGACGACCATGGCAGAAATGTTGAGCCATGTGCTGGAATCGATAAGCTTACGATTGTTAAGGTCTACCAGTAATTTGTATTTTGATAGAAAATCAGCACCGATAATAGGTTTATCAACCGAGGCTAGTATGAAATTGTGTGTATGAATTTTCGCCGAAGTCCTAAGTCGATGTCTAGGATCCTAAAACCGTAGGTGTGAATCAGCGATCCATTAGCCGCTGATAGACTGAAATTCGACTCAATACTAAGGGAATGTCTTTCAATTAGTGTAAGTTTCAGTTTAACGTATAACTCTGTTTCGAGAGAACTTTCCAATAAATCGGCAATGGATTCCACAACCTCTTGCGGCAAGGACGCTATTACATGATGGTATTTGTTCAGATCGCTAGTGATTCTAGATAATGAGAACTGTGCCTCAACTTGAACAAATCAGGTCGCGGGCGAATTGCTCCAGAAGGGAGGTAGTTTAATTGTAACTTTGTTCACTTCTGGTGATGGATCACCAGATGTTTCGTTCGCAGTATCGGCCTGTCTCTTCGCGTCACTCGGCATTTTAAATTTAAATCCAAAAGGTTATGTTTAAAACAACTACAATGATTTCGTTCTTGAATTACAAAAATATATCCAATTTTCATCTGAAAATTGGTTAAGTTGAAATTTCCTCTTTTTTTTCGATCAATTGAATAATATTAACTGAACGATGAATATCTCCATGGGAATGAATGCCCACAAGTTTATAGGAAGCTTTTTCTGTAACATTTAGAGTTTCATTGCAGTTAAATTATTTGGATAGAAAGGAGGTTTCAAAACGAAAAAAAAAAATAAGAAACAAATGGCGAAGCTTTCATTAAGCATTAAAAAAGCTTTCGTAGAGCTTTTGTGGAACATTTCAAATTTGATTAAAATTTAATTATTCGGATTAAAATTAAATTCCAATACGTATGAAATTTTTTCCAAAACTTAAGGCTTCTCTGCAGATTTTTAAATTCATTCAGAGCTTCTGTACAAAAGCGTCAGACTTACTGTACATTAATTTATTTGAAAATGAATACTTACTGAGGGCCCGGGAACTCAAATAGGGACCGTAAATATCTTAATAATAACGCGGCCCTGAATACGACCCTGCCATTTCAAACAAATCACTCATTCCCAGCATGTGACCAATCCTAATTTGTACAAAAATCATTCATTGAACTGTGGGATTCATTATTTTTTCTTAACCGAATGGATCTCTAATTACTGAAAATGTTTTTTCTAGTAAAACACATTTTGGGTTTATTTGATTTATTTTTGGCACGTGAAGGAAAAGAAAAAAGAATTTTTGCACCAGATGGTCAAGATTATGCATGAAATTTGACAACGTTTGATGTATTCATTCTTTTTCCCTCTTAAAAAGCTTTTACATTTATTATTTTAAGAAATTATTTTCAATCAAATTTGAGAGGCTTCGGAGATTAATTTGGAGGGGCTCGATTACGCTTTACGTGATCAGATTTGTGACGCCTTTTGAATGAATTGGTTTTTTCTCACCTTTTTGCCTGATAAATGATTTGTTCCCACCCTTATTCCGTCTCGAATTAAATCACCAAGCCCGAAATTTATGTCTCCTCGCCTGGCGCCAGAAAATAATTTATTTTTCTGGATAAAAGGGACGAGAAGAATGAATAGGAAATATGATCCGGAAAACGATTTGTAAGACAAATTGAATCGAATCGAATCGAGCAGATGTTTTTATATTATTTTGGGTCAGAGATTTACTGAGAATTGATAGATTTGAAAGGATTTTATTCGATGGGAATTTTTATTTTCAAGGTAAATGTATTACCGTGTACCGGACAGTCAACCAACGTTTTACGTTTTAATTTGTATGTCATCAAGACATTATGACATTATCCAACCAACGTAACGATATAAAAATTACCCAATTTAAATGAAATTAAAATTAATTCGATCGCAAACGGGTGTTTCGAATCTTCTAAAATTTTTTTTTCATTTAAATCCTATCATGTTATTTTGGTTCGGTAACAACATGTATAAACAACCCGATGGAAGCGTCAGACAAATTGGCATCGGCCCTTCTGGGAAATACCCGTGGGGGAATATGCTTTCTTTATCTTTCTCTTTCTTGTAATGACTTTGGGCACATCTGTTTTGTCTATATTATATTTATTTCGGTTCGTTCGTTCGTTTTTTTTTTCTTGACAAATAAATGATAATAGTAGCAATAAAAATTTATATATTTTTGTAACTTGTATACACTACGCAAGTAGGTATATGAAGGTAGTTCTTAAGTAGTATATAATTTGTTTAAATTTTAAAAAATATGAGAAGATCCAATGAAATATAAAAATATTTGGGTAAAAAAAAATTAAAATAGTCGAAAATTTATTATAAATTTTATGTTTTTGATGTTACTTTGTTTGTTTTATTGTTTTATATATTTTATTATTATTATTATTCATTTACTGTTGGTTTCGATTTATGTGATCGGAACCCCAGAAAAAAGCCCCGACCTGTACGTATTTTGATTTGTTCTGGCAGTAAAAAGATGTTCCTTTCACAGCAAATTCAATACTTAATTAACAGATGATATATCGATTAGGGGTTAGAAAGTAAACATCAACTAAATTCTATGTTATTAATCTTACAACGTGCATGGTGTAATAGAAAGATTAGGTGTTGAGTTTATGTTTTTAGAGAGGTTGTTATGATTATGAACGTTTAACACTTCTGATGATTCCGACAACATTTTTTTTTTTGGGTTCTAATCGTTCTATCTCTTACACCGAAAATAGAAAGGGAGATAGGAAAAAATTGGGTTCAGTTTGTTTGTTGTTTTTTTTTGTATTCCCCGTCTCTTGTTTAAATGATTTTTTTTCTTTTGATTTATTTATTTTTTTTCTCTACTCATCCTTTCTCTTTATCGTCAAATAATTAATTAGGGTGTTGAAATTGAATGGATTTGGTTTGTAATTGATCCCCCCCAGTACTGGATGTTTGTAATAAATTATGAATGAATGGGAAAGAGGAGTTGATGAATGGTTAGGTGTAAATTATTATATTTGATTCGGATGTGGTCGTTGTCTTATCTTTTATTTACTACGTTTGTTGTTTTATTTATTTTCCTCTTGGGATTTATATACAAATCAATATCTGATTATCCGGTAAACTTAACGTAAATCGATGGATAGGTGTTAAATCCATTGATTACAAAAGATGGCAATGCTGTCCTCTTACATTATATGCCATATGAGTAACCCTATGATGATATTCTGAATCTATTCTACTTGAGCAGCCCTCTAGCTACACTAAACTCTAGTTCGTTACAGACATACAGTCAATTGGTGAAGATAAAACTGGTTAAGTTGTAAACTGTATAGTTGTATCTGCAAGAATAATGGTTTTAAGGAGAAGGAGATTAAGGCAACTACGACCTATTCAGAATATTCTGTAAATTCAAAAGATTAGCTGTTCCAAAGCAGATCGACTGACAGTTACAATTTTGAGCGATAATAAGATATGCTATTACTAGGGTGCATGCCGAATTTGAACATCGAACATTTCGACATTTGATCTCGATTTCCCGTTAATTTTCTTCGGATCCGAAAAAAATGTAGTGACGCAGGAAGTTTATAAATTAAATTATAACTTAAAAGCTCCCACGAAGCTTTATTTGTCGAACCTTATTTTTAAGAATCTCTGGATATAAGAAGCATATCTAGAGATAGCAGGCACGACTGAAACGAAAGCTTGTGAACTCACCCTCGAAAATTTCACGAGAAGATGCGCACAAGCCTTCTTATTAATCTGAGATACGATTAGCGAACTTATTGGATAGCAGTTATCTGACATCCATCTATTTGGGACATTTACCGGACCAAATTGTTGAGTTTGGGCAGAAAACGGAATGGAATTGCAGGCCAATATTTTGGCAGATAAGTTTTAGATTTGATATTAAGATTTTAAATTGCTAGGTAGTCTCGCAAATCTCGACCAAGAATACCAGATAGTCGGCAAGTAGTAGCATATTTATGTCTATATCTGCAGTCACGATTTCATACCCGATGATTTAGGAACTTAGTAGCTACTCCTAATGGAACCCTAATTTATACCAAAGCGAAGGCACCAGGTCGACTCTAAACTAGACTTTAAACCTTAATGTCCTGGACAACCTAAGCCAGTTCAATATGGGTTCCAGGGCATGTAGGAATTCAAGGCAACGAAACTCCCGATCTCACAGCCAAGTTAGGAGCGGGACTAGCATTTCATGGGCCAAGGCAAACCCATGCGACGAAACTCTATTAAAATAATCCCACCTGAATCTGACTAGAACCAGATAGACTAAATACAAGCGGACTGGACTCAATTAATACACATCGAAATTCCACAGTAGGTGGGTGTAGGATAGTGTTTGTGGCTGCAGTGGTTACAGGGGGACTATTGCCACCCTCACCAGTAACTCTATTCTATTCTATTTTATAATAGAGAGTTTTTATGAAATCCAGCTTATCCCTCATTACCGTAATTTTCGCAGAATTTTGATAATCGTTTTGATAGGACGACCAAAACTTGGCCAGAGTTCTTAGTAGACGAAGGTGTATCTAGATATTCAAACTTATGATTGGACATCTCTTGTAGCAGTTCTTTACCCGAGCCAAGATATTTTATACGCCCTCTATGAGGGTGGTCGTGATATTACATTAACAGTCAGTTACTCCCACATTCCATATTCTTATCTCTAATACAATGCAGTAAGGTGCAGCGACTTAATCAATTCACAGTTTAAAAATAATTTCAAGCAGTGCCGAATTAACCCATACAGAGGCCCATAGACCGTCGAAATCTCGGGGCCCCCCATAAAGTATGCTCAAAGATAATCTTGGATGTTCCACAGGCTTTTGCCAAGGTCTAGCACGATGACCTGAATCATAAGTTGAGAGCTCTGTCGCCAGTTCAATTTGCTAAAATATTAGAATCGTACTTAAAGATGCCTACTCTGATTTGAAATAAATTAAAGCGGGAGTATCGCAAGGTAGTGTGTTTAGACCGGTCCTGTACTAACTATACACCAATGACTTTTACTGATGACACTGCGATATTAACAGTCGCAGAAAGCAATGTAGAATTATCACATAAGTTACAACTAATTATTACTGAAATGTGTATCTGGGCAAAATGATGGCGAATTAAATTAAATGAAACAAAGTCAGTTCACATCAATTTTACAAACAGGTGACTCGAATATATTCCAGTTACCATTAATCAAAAAGTAGTATCGTATGCCAACTCAGCTAAGTATCTGGCTGATAGAAAATGGCCGAAAATGTACTGGCTGATAGAAAGAAACTTATGTACCAAACCGATTAACATAGAGTTCATCCAACGATTCCAGAATATTGTATTAAGAAAAATTGTTGTGGGGCCGCTAAAAGGCGTGGGACCATAGACCGGTGCCTATTTCGCCTTTTGGATAATCCGCCACTGATTTCCAGCCTACATTTACCCATCAGCAATTTATATTGCAAATAAACCGTCGCGAAATTGATGCGCGTATTTTCATATTTAATTAATTCGCGTAGCACAATTAAATTTCCCATACAGAATCGAGACCTGAGACTTGCAGGGTGGTAAGCGAAAGATTGGCATTATTTTTGGGAGAACATAAACTTTAATAATAAAAGGACATATGACATTCGTACAGTTTCCCTTCTAAATCTTCCGTAACCCAAAAAAAAATTCTTAATTGTTGGTTTGAGAACTGTCGGACCCTGGCCATCTAGCCAGCCGGTTTAAATCGGGTGGGATTCAAAATAAATAGTTTATTACATAAAACATCTGCATGTTTTTTTTTTCTGTTTCAGGCTACAATTTACAGAGTTTATTTCTACAATGTAAAACGAGAGAGAAAAAAAAACACATGAATATATGAATATTAATAAATTTTATTTTAAATACCACAACTTGATAAAATAATAAGAATAAAATTGTGTTGATGATGACAAATAATGGCCATTTTTATAATTAGATTTTATATTATGGAAAATTGTAATAGTCGCGTATCTTGTGTTGCAGAAAATTTCATATTTTACGAGATGGTTGATAGAGATTTTGTCATATTTATTGGATAAATGGTTTTGTTTACCCAAAACAACCATTTTTTTTTTTCGTTGGTTGCGAATTATTTATATTTTTCATTAGCGGATGGTTGGATAATATATTTAAAATGCATTTAAATTAATTAGATAAGTTAATCGGTTCATTTTGTTATTATGTAAGAGGAATTATATGAAAATGTGTTTCACATTTCGCCCCTCATCAATCTCAAATAGCTGGATCGATGATGGAGGAACGACAGTGATTTTCTCATAATAATTATTTAAATAATTAATTTTCTCTCTCCATCCCTCTCTTTAATTATTATAATATTTGCGCAGAAATAATGAATAAAATTTATAGCTAGTTTATCCTTAGTCTAAATATTATTCACGCCCTGAATTCGAATATTTAATTATTTAAATATTTTATTAAATAAATCCAGTAGCGGCCGGATTATAGAAAATAATAAAAAATTGATTTTTTTGACCTTTTTTTGGCCTATCGGCCGTAATAAAAAATGGGATCAAGGATTATATTTAATGATAATTATTATTGAATGAAAAGAACTGTAATTATTTTTATTTATTTTTGGATATTCCCAATTTGAAATACATAAACAGCTTATCCCAATTTGTTATCTTTCAGTCACAGGTTTTTGTTAATCAGTTCAAAAGAATACCAAAAATCATCAACCTTCGTTTTTCTTCTCGTATACGGGATCTCATTTTTTTCAATCCTTCAAGGGATTTTACGAAACAAAAGAATTACAAAATAGAAATAAATATTTTGTTAGGAGGATTCAATGGCGTTATGTAAACAGTGGCGCCAATTCAAGAAATTCTTGGGGGGGGGGGGGGG
>JANTOP010021415.1:0-13094 GCA_027564815.1 Symmerus nobilis | reverse complement strand
AATATTTTTATAGTAAAATTATATAATATTAATTTAATTAATTTATTAAATATTAAAAATATATATTTATAGATTAAAAATATTTAAATAAAATATAAATACACTTGAATGTACGCCAAACAAAAAAAATCAGATAATTAATTAATTTATTTCTAGCAATCAAATTCACATTTATATATTTTTATTTAAATTAATTAATTTCCAACGACATATCAAATGACACAAATTTAATTAATTGATATTTTTTATAAAGTTTTTTGAATATAAAATGAATTTACATATAATAAATATATCAGGTTATTAATTAATCTAATTTTTGACTTCCATTTTAATTTATTTAAAATAAACTTCCGTACTTAAGATGTCCTGGCTGAAAGGACGAATTTTTCTATCTGAAAACAATAGATAATTATTTTATAGTGTCAGTTGAGGGATTTAATTGATAGCTTTCAATGTAATTATTTTGTTTGACCGTAAAACGGATATATCTTAATCAAAAACATATTTTCTGGGAGCTTTGTCGATAATATAAAAATTATTTAGAAAATTTGGGAAATATCGATGGAACCCCTTCCCCCTGAAGGAGATAAAAATGTCCCTAAATTAACAACTAAAATCATATCATAATTAAAAATTGATAAAAACAAGTAGTTGAATATTTTACTTTGATTTTTAAATAATAAAAAGCAATAATTAGTCTCAGAGAATTTAATTAAATTGTTTTGAATATAAAAGCTTACTTGTATTGGATTGGCATTTATTTAAATTTTAAAAATCCCCATTTTTTGAAAATAGTGCCTGAGAAATTGTAAAAAATAAAAATTTTTATTAAAGTAAAACTTAAAATATTAATTAAATATTAAAAGAATTATTTGAATAAATAATTCCGTGCACTATTCCTTTCCCCACCAATTCATTTTTTTTAATTTCAAAATTCAATCATCTCATTATCTAATTAAATTCATTCCCAAAAAAAATAATAATATCGAGCTAAATATATAAATGTATTTTACCACGAGAGATTAATTAATTAGAGGAATTAATTAAGTAGACAAACAAATGGAAGGAAAATTAAAAAAACTGTTGAATTTCAAAAATAAAAATAAAATAGCAAAAAAAAATGTTTTGATTTATTGTAAAAATATCTATTAAATTATTACTATTAATTAATTAATAACGCAAATTGTTGTTTAATGTATAGTTAAAAATAAACACAAAACACAAAACACTCCAAGAAGAATGTTTTTAACCCAAATATTTTCATAATCTTTTAATTAAATTATTTAATTAAATTAATTCTATTAGAATTAATTTCTATGTTTTATTGATCAACTAAAATGAAATTCATTAAATAAAAATAAATAATTAAGAAAATCAGAAATTTGGTAAACTTTAAAAAATTATGTATTTATATATTAAATGAAGTAATTAATTTAAATTATTAATTAAATTAAATTGAAGGATTGACAAAATTTAATGAGAAAGTAATGAAAAATGAAACAATTTTATATGTTGTTGAAATTGAATTTAAAAAAAATTAATAAAATTTAAAAAGAATCATTTTGTACTTTATTTGCTTGGTAATGGGGAAGTACCGCTGATTGTAATTCGGAAACGCTAGAAAATCTCTTAATAATTATCATGCATGGCGGAACTTTTAAGGCTATTACCGGATATGGGTGGCATACAAAGTTTTACCGGAAACGGCCATTTTGGATTTTTAGAACTCAAGGGAAATGACCATAACTCTGTAAGGGGATGAGCTAGAGAGGTGCCATAAAAGGCCAGAGATGAATGTAAAGGATTGCGCTACAAGAGGAAGTTTAAAAAAATGCGCTACATGTACGCCATTTGGGGGCTGTGGAGCAACGTGAAAATACTGAGTTTCCACAAATAAATTCATACTAGACTCTATGAATGTCTGAGCGATATTTACCCCTTTTATGAAGTTGTGGGCAATTGGTCAGGGCATCGGATAGTGGTTCCAAAAAATTCCGCCCACATTTTTTGTGGCGCTGATGGTCAAAAACCTGTTTTTTCGTGAAAACCCCTAATTGTCGACCAGAAAGGGGCGCCGTGGAAAAAAAACCTCGAACCCAAGGAGTTAGATTGTACCTTTCTAATATTAACGGCCATTTTGGATTTTTGATTATGTCGACATTTCGATGGGGAAAAGACCAATGCAAAGTTAATTGACACAAAAATGAAATTTTTCTCTAAAAAAAGTGTGTCAAGATGGCGTCCGATGTTAAGGTGATGTATGGGAAAGTTGTTGCTTACGTCAAGGTGGACCTAGGAAAAATGTTGAAAAAATCACCGCCTGCCAATAGATGGTGCTGATGGTGAAAATAACTGTTTTTGGTACAAAAGTGGTTCAGGATGAGGTCTGAGGCGAAGTGGTGTATGGGGGAGTTGTTCGTTTGGTCAACCTGGACCTAGGAAAATTTAATGAAAAAATCGCCGCCTGCTAATAGATGGCGCTAATGGTCAAAACCCCGAATTTACCGGAAATAAATACTAAATGAGGTCTGACGTCATAGTGATGTATGGCAATGTTGTTTGGAGTAATGTCAAGGAGCATCTCCCAAAAATCAGTGCTGGGAATCAACCAGTGCTGGGAAACACAAAAACCCAAAGAACTGTCCTAAAAGAAGGTGGTTGTGCGACGAAGACGATGTAGTTAGGGGGAGGAGGTGTCGCCCGGTCCGGTACCCGGTACATTTTTTTAAAGGGTGACATAAAACACATTTTTTTCGGGGTGAACCAAAAAACATTTTTTCTGGGTGATCCTAAAACAACTTTTTTCAAAAAAAATTTTAAAATTACAGGGTGACCCCAAAAAACTTTTTCTCCAAAAAATTTTTTCTCTTTAGGTGACCCTAAAAAATGTTTTTAACAAACAAATTCATCCCAGAAGAACATGAAAATCGCTAGACACGGTGGGATGGGGAAACTTATGACAAAGTAGGTGATGACTAAAAGGGTATGAGGGGTTAAGGGTATTCTCAGGATTACTAGTATTCTATAGTAAAATTTTCTTATTATAGAATCTACTATCGTATCTTCGAATTTACTATCCTATAGTAAATTAGACTTTTAGCGTTTACAGAGCTCCGATATATTCCTATTAATAATGGAGCTAATTTTTCATTTGGTTTCCCTTATATCTTATGATTTACTAGTAGAAATATTCATTTTTATAACGGAACACGATCCGTATGATATCTATCTTTTAAGACCATTTTGAGAATTTTCAGACGTAATTTGACAGAAATATGACATTTTTTTTACTTGAATTTTTTCGAATCTATGGGGACCAACCAATTTTTTTTCAAATTTCTCAATTATTAGGTTCCGAGATACTTAATTAGGAATATTATCAGTCCATGGAAACTTACATTTTTTTCTAGACTTTTGTATTGTTAGTTGAGTGATTTCTCTCAACAAACTTTCATAAATTTATGTCCATCAGGTTTTGAGATATTGGGAATTTTACTAATCCATGGAAACCTAAAATTTCTTAGATTTATATTTTGTAGGATATCATTTACATGGCCGATAAATTTTAATTAAAAAAAATATAACGATAATCGTGATAATATTAATAATATAACTTTTTTTGGATTTGGCGATTAGCCGTCCGGCTCATGATAAAAGACTCAATTGGAGTAGAATAATCTAATCTGTTTCGTAAT
The DNA here is from genome assembly GCA_027564815.1 of Symmerus nobilis. NCBI lineage: Eukaryota > Metazoa > Arthropoda > Insecta > Diptera > Mycetophilidae > Symmerus > Symmerus nobilis. The sequence goes on along the minus strand of JANTOP010021415.1, from coordinate 9,399 downwards.
ATTTACTTGAATTTTTGAACTTGGAGAAGCGGTAAATAAAATAAAAGCAACAGTTAATGTAGAAAAAATATCTTTATTTACAGAATAATTTATCTTAAATCTATATTCTTGAGGGTTTTAAATCGATAAAATAGTCTTGCTTCTTGTTCTAGAATCCTTCCATCCACCTAAATTATTATTCGATAGCTTGTATCCAGTACACTGTACAAACTGGCAATATTTGGGTCCCGTTTTGACGTTATAACGTCACAAATCTCTTCAACAATCTGTCCGATGTAACGTTTATGTTTAGCATACCGTTCGCAAATGAAAGTCAGGTCATCAGTACAACTCCTCGGGTCCCGTGGATCGATAATGCCAGATACAGCACGTAGAATTGGGCCTGGTAGTTCAATCAATAGAACGGTGATCTTTTCCTTTCGCTCAAATGCGATTAACCCTTCCGACATATGTTGTCGCATCTGGGATTCATATCGTCGTTTCATGTTTGTTGTTAGCTTTTCGTGCGTTAGAAAAGTAACGGATATAATTGGTAGCGTTGGTCCCGAAACCGGAAATTGATTTTTTAGCGATCCGATTGTATCGAAACTATTATTGGGTGATGGTGTTTCCGGTTTGATTGCCATTCGTTGAATATGATCAATCAATTCCGAACGGTGAACATAAAATTCCTGGAAGCGATCTTGAAATGATGATCGGACTCTTAACGTTCCATCTTCCTCTACAGCTACCACATGCTTTGCGCCCACATCTTTCGCCATATCTACAGCTTCATCGGCTGAATGACAAGTCTCTGAGAAAATGGCGCGATTGCCGGCTGACCAGAGGGAGCGGAGGATTGGTGGTACGTTGATTGGATGTTTTGGGGAGCCACCCGTTAAACAAACAATCGCATCAATCGATCGATAGTCAAGATTGTGGTCATCGGTTGTAGTTTCATCTAACTTTCGGCGACCTTTAATCACTCCAATGATTTTATCAATTTTAAATGAAAATCCTGACCCGTAACGGGGTCTATTCGTTTTCGCGAATGAACTGGACAGTTGGGATTGCTTCTGATAAGCGGCTAGAATTCCATCGTAACGAATACCGATTGCTAGCGGTTGAGGTTGGGACGAGACACCTTTCCGCTTTACATCACCCAACATATTCCAAACAATTCCACCGTAATCCGGTTGGAAATGATCATACGGTGGTGGTAGCCCAGCGAAGACGTTTATTTGACACTAAAAATTCATTAAAATTACGTCAATAGATCGTAAAAAGTGAAGTTGATAATTTACCGTAACTCCGAAACCCTGAGCTAACTGGACAATCCTCTGTAATTGCTGCCAAGCGTTATGCGCGGCTTCTGATGTTCGTCCTTTACCGATAATCTTCATCATAGTCCCATTCATACTGCCCCGATTTCCACTGACCGGACATTCGCATAGCAACATTTCAACTAGCTGATTCGTTCTCTGCTTACATTCAAGCATCAAAGCGGAAACGAAAGAACGAAATTGGAAATTTGATATGCGACCGTTAAGGTGATCTTTCAGCATACCGAATAACTGTTGATAGCGATCAGATGGGACCCCATTATGCTGAAGAATAGCGTACAGAATCCCCGTATGATTGATTCGAAAGGAGATGTTCCGCTGACGCAGCTCAACAATTTCATTCGTTATTTCGTATGCGATCGACATTAATTCCGCATCAATGACATCATTATCTGGTGTTACCGTAACGATATCAAAGCCACATTCGTATAATTGTTTCGGATGGAAATTGAATCGCTTCTTTTCCCGATACACTCGTCCAACGGCATACCGTCTCATAGACGTGATCCCATTGTGAACGATGTGCTTAGCGAATGGGATTCGCAGGTCGTACGGTAGACAAACGATGCTACCTGAATGCGTCATCAATTTCACTAAATTTGTATTATCGGTTCGGACGTAAGGGGTTAGGATCGGGGTGACCACTTCAATGGCACCGTGCAATCGAAATAATTTAATTATTTTTGATTTAATCCATTCGACCATTGTCGACTTCTGCACTAAACCCATGTGGTAGGTCAACTGGAGAACGGTATCCGATTCCTGGGCAAGACAACGTTCCACTAAATGTTTGTACGATTTACTTTGCGGTGACGTCAGGACGTTACGTAACATTTCCTGTAATTCAGACGCTTCTAATTGGGCGGGGGGTACCAATTCAGAAGCTAGCAGCTCTTCGGCAGTGGGCCGTTGATGGGGATCATGGCGAAGTAACCAGCGAATCACCTATTGGGATAGGAGGGAAATCTTAATTTAAAAAACGGTCGGCTGACAAAGAATCTTTCTCTTTTTCCCATCCGTTATCAAGCATTATTATTGACGAACGTTTAACATGAAACATGTGCTACAATTTGCGCAATCATACTTGGTGAAGGAGGGGAAATGAAAAGAATGACTATAATATACAGTTGCGGTCTGCTAAATTATGAACCGCTTATTAATAAATGTTATCTAACCAAACAAACCTCAGCATTTTTCCTGTACTTCGTATCCTCCTGCATAAAATCCGGTATAACAACAGCAGGAGTTCGTAGTGCGGCTATAATTTGAACCCGTTCCATGCCCGTATCAAATTTGGGACACGACATTTCAAATAAAATGATTCCCAGCGAGTATAAGTCAACTTTTTGATTGTAAGTGGACTTGCTCGCATGCCCAGTAAGTTCGGGGGCAACATATAGAGCGGTACCAACTTTCCCCGTTAATGAACCGGTCTGTTCTGTTACCAGTTGCCGTTCCTGGCTTTGTAACGCAAGAAAACTGGTCGTAGCTAACCCAAAATCACCAATTTTCACCTGATCCCGGCTATCCAAGAAAATATTGACCGGTTTTAGGTCCCGATGAATCATTCCCTGTTGATGGATGTGATACAATCCCTCAACTATCTCCCGAAACAATCGCCATAAACGTTCCGTTTCCTTGTACAACCCTTCATCTATAGCGTTCCGTAGCGTACTCTTTTCACAGAATTCCATCTGAATGTACATGATTTGGATATCAGTTCGTTCAATCAATTGAACGGATTTTTCTGATGGCGCGTTATCCAGATCTTCCGTGTGAATGATAACCCCATTTGAATCGACGAATTCTACGTCATCAGAATTTGTGGAATCAGTTTGGCGACGTCGAATAGGACCGTTTAACCAATCAGACGAATCCGAAGATGATTCGGATGTTAATGGTTCAGTAACTTCAATTATTTGACTCGGTTTCGTTTGACGATTCGAGAAATCAATGGAAGAGTTTTCCGATTGCAATCCAAGATTTCTCTGATCCCGTTCCCAATCCGACAACCGAACAGTTTCAATCCAACTGTTATAGTAACGTACGATATTCTCGTGATTCAAACGGGATAGGAGCTCAACTTCTCGGGTCATCTTCTTAAAAACTTGGCGACTCCCAACTGTTAACGGGATTCGCTTAATAGCGTACTGCCGATTATCTAGTTTATTTCGACATTTTAAAACGTCTCCGTACGCTCCTTTCCCCAGAAACGCCATACATTCAAATTCATTTTCAATTCGAGATGTGGTTGTTGCCACCGGATCATTTTTATTTGTTTTGGGAAGGACGCTATCAAGCCGGGTAACAGCTACTGATTCCGAATTGATGCCGGGTCGTAAAAATGGATGTTCCAATAAATCGGAAGCCGAAATTGTCCGTTCCGATTGGCATTGAACAATAAAATCTTGATGATCGGCCGATCGAACGGTTGACAAGCCATCAATTAACATTCCGACGGCGGGCAAATCAGGTCCGTCAACTCTCTGACCCGTTACAGTCGTTAAATGTTGCAAGTAGGGAATTATCGCAAAATCACTGATCCGTATCGTTCCCGTTCGGTCCAGAAATACATTCCTTTCATACAGATTACCGTGTGACACCCCCTTATTATGAAGGTAGGTCAATGCGTTCAATATATTACGCGCTATTAAGCTAATCGCATCCGAACATAAGCGCAGGTAATCTGTTAGACCAGCTAACGTTGTTCCCGGACAAAAATCTTGCATTAAGTAGACGGTTAGGGTGTCTTTTCGACGTAGGCACAGGCAACATTCGTAGGCGATTAAATTTCTGTGTCGAAGGGTTGATAAGAATTGGACCCGCTTCTCAATGCCTGAAAAGAAGAATGTGTAATTGTTGAAACATGTTTATTTGCATGCCACTGTATTTCAAAGATCGGATAATAAAATGGCTCGTTTTGTTCCCCTTTCACTAGATAAAAACAATTCCCAACACACCATAGACAGATAACAATTCCTCGTATGATTCATATTCGGATCTTCGCAGAGAATTAAGAGAAAACAAAGGATGAATAAATAAAAGAGAATTTCGAAATGCCAACCGTTGTTTTAATTTAATTTAATTTGTAGCATCGATCCACAAACAATTTCGTTACGGATGAAGGATAACTCACCTTGAACGATTTCATCAATCGGATGACCGAGACACTGTCCCAATTCATTGCATCGACCACAATTCGATAAACATTTCGTATTCAATTCATTGTATTTACATGACCATTCGGTGACGTATAACAGTTGTCCGGTATCTAAATCCATAGCACCGTACGTAACGCAACCACGATCTGAATGTCCCAAACATTGGCCCCGTTGAATTTTCCGGCCACTCGTTGGTACATAGAGACATTCAGTGTGACGATGTTCGGTACAGAGATCATTGGTTACAGAAATTGGTTCGATTGTAATAGATTGTTCCCTTGGCTTCGATGCCGCCTTTAGTTGCTCCTTTCGCCGAGCGACTTCATCCCGAATCGCTTGCGATTCAGCTTCCTTCTTTTCATTCAATAACCGACGTTCAGTTGCGGTACGCTCCTGCCGTTCGGCTACCATTTGTTCATAGAAACTACCCGGTGGTGGGCGATTGTTGGCGTACAGATACGCTTCGATTGTTTGACATAATTCATATATCATCACTTCCCCCTTCAATTCCATTGCTTGTAACTGGAGCTTTTCCATTAGCTCAATCACTTGGTGATCGGATAATCCTTTCGGTTCCTCGATCCAAAATTTCGGTAAACTAAAATGAATTGAATAGTCAGAAACTGATTTGGATGGATGGGATTTCCTTACCGACATTTTTGGGTATTTTGGGGCGCATCGGACCCGAAACTTTGTCTGAGCGTACACTTCTTGCCGTAAATTTGATCCTTTCTGTGGATATAATTGAATACTTAGATCTAACGGTTTCCATTGGCTGGATCTAGTCTCTTTACGATAGTCTATTAAGGAATCGGTGAAAATTGATTCCAATACCAACAATTCATTTTCTTGTCGACTTCGATATGATTCCTGGGCCATGGTTTTTTAGCCAAACAACAAATGAACAAAAACTATTAATTTGACATTCAATTCTGTTGCTTCAAAATATAAAAAAATCGATACGAACCGGTTTGTTGGGCTACTACAGTAACATCTGAATAATAGTGAACCTAAATATCCATAAAATGTCTTAAATGTTACGTTCATTTTAAGTTAACATTAAGAATTACGTTAATGATTTAAATGTTCCCATTCTTCCAACCGCTACTGTTTAACGGTTATTGAAATCATCGAATCAATGATGATTGGGTCGTTAAAAACAGACTTCCCGGCATTCGATCTTCGAATTAAATCCACTGAACTGTAGATTGAATTCTTTTCTTATCAAATCCATACGGAAATTAAACTGATAAGAGATCAAAACGCCTGAAATTATACTCCCAATTGGGAAAATTTGAATTTGGATATGTGGTGAGTTTGAAACTATCGTTTAAGAGATGTCGGTAGTATTTAATTTCTGCACGTAAATTTGAAACGGTTTAAATTAGAAAATTATATTCCAAACATGAGATAATTCATGGGGTGGCAGGGATCAAATCTAATGACATCCAATTTCCCATTTTTTTTTAATCGCCCGCCCCCCCGGTTTATCCACCAATGATTTTAAAGAGGAAGCAAACAAGATAAGCAAAGAATCCCATTTCGGTTATTAATTTTTAAACGGGGAATGAATCCTTTCAAGTATCTATCCAGAAAGGATACTGTTAAAAAGAACATCCACCCCCCATCTCTCCACTCGCCAATTAAATTTCATTTCACCTCCGAGTTGCATGATGGATTTATGAAGAAATATAGAAAAAGTGCAACATGGAGGGATGACGAGGTTTAAAATATCCCTTAACGATAGTCACTTATCAATGAAACGATACGGAAAAATTAAATGATATCATTAACTGGACTAAATCATGATTCAGATCGAGGTGGGGGTGAGAGGGAAGTGGGGTTGTAAATATGAAAAATTGAAGATTTTATAGAAAGTCAACCGACACCGTATTGATATTAGGCTACCCATCTACTTCCATCCATAATCTGTACGATTCCTTTTTATTTGCTCGAATTAGTTGGGAAATGGGGGGATCGGGAGGTAGATTGAGTTTGAGAACCTAAGAAAATACATCAAAAGATTTTCTTCAGTTGAAATGAAAATTCTATCCATCCCTTGACGTTTAATTTACCTAAAGGAGGAAATCCTTTCGTCCCTGGAGTTCATCATTGATTTTTTTTATTTTTTTGTCGTGACTGTACTTTCATTACCTCTTCGATCGGGAATTTTAAACAGCAAGTCATCGTGGGGCAACAGATCTTTCTGATAAAATCGAATCTGAATTCCAAATGTTCCCTTCGATTATATCCCATCAATTTGCGACAGTTTAATAGACGGATGGGGGAGCTTTTCGAGGTTTTCTTAAAGAAAATCTGAAAACAGGGAAAATTTGTATATTCATTCCGTTGGAAAATTAACAAAACAAATAATTAGATAATGATAAACAACAATTTGTTTATTAGATGAGTTTTGATGAGGGGGGGGGGGGAAACCGAGGACGATGATTTGGTTGATAGATGGGAAAATTTCTGATTGGATTTTTGTGGTGGGAGTGGCGGGAGTAGTGTTGGTATACAGTGACATATGATGATTAAAGATTTCATGAAAGATCAAAAGGAAACTTTATCATGTTGTCTTCCATAAATTATAGGGAAGTAAATCCCCTCATAAAATACCCCAATTTCTGGGGTTCGGCTGGATTATAGTTAAGACAATCATTTCTGGTCAATCTTAACCCCACCCCCATTGAATGGTCGGCCACACCGATTAGTGTCTGGATGTGTCATCAAATATAATGTTAAATGTCAATATGATTTGTTCCCGGAAGCGGAGAACGAATGATTTGGACATTAAGTAATTTTTATGGCTTTTACCACTAATCCCCCCGCCCCCTTTAATATTTTTTCTATCGATATGTATGGGGGGAACGGGTAATTATTATTCTTTTGTCGGATATTCGTCATAAATATAAAGAAACCCTCCCCCCCCCTCCCAGAAAATTTCTTTAATATCTCATTTCCTTCCACGAACCACCCACCCTCCTGTCCATTATAAAAATTCCATTATTCGATGTTTTATCACAAAAAAAATATGTATTTTCCAATCCACCACCTACGGACTGATTTCCCTTTCTGTGATCAAACAATCTCCTTAGAAAAGTTCGATAGATAAGGGGAGGGGAGTTATGGGGGATGTATCAGTTATAATAGGTAATTTTCCTTGTTGATTTTTTCCTTATTTGGCTTTTCTTTCCCTCTCATAAAAATGTACATGCCACCCTCTTTCCATTCTACCGATATTTTGGGATGAAGGATGCATTACGAATAAATGTATGGGATTTCGGTACAGTAAAATCATTAATCGTTTTATTATGGAAGAAACCCTATCAGAAACGGTAACGTTTCCCTCTCAGGAACTGTCATCTGTATGCCCTTGGCTAACCCACCGCTATACCTCCGGATTATTGGTAATAAATAAACACCTGAATATACTATTGTATTGACAGAAATTTAATGGATTTCTTCTATTCTTCTATTAAAAAATAAGTTAATTCGATAAAAGTACAGTCACGGCCAAAGTATAGACGGCGATTATCGCGTCAGTAGCAATGGCGCATATGAGTGATTATCAAGAGATAAATATATGTACATTTCATGCGGATGTTGGCAGAATGTCCACGATTTACTGGTTCGATGCTTATAGCGGGATTACTGTCACCGGATTGATAGTTTTAGAATCCACCTTCACCCCGATAGCTGAAAATGGGAAAAGGAAATCATAAGAAACATAATTTAGATCAAAGTTTATGATGAGTTTTGGCGGATTTTATGAAGCTTCTGTTTGTAAATTTTAAATTTCAATCCGAATAAATGAAAGGGATGGAAAATAGGTTTCAAAAAGTATAAAATTTTATCTAAAACTTTAAGCTCTCTTGTATAGCTTTTAAAATTTCGCAGAGCTTTTCAAGGAAAATTTCAAATTTGATTCAAATTTAATTAATCGGATAGAAAAGAGATTTTAAATATATCAACTGTAGTTTTAATTAAAAGCTTTCAACGAGCTTTTTAATTGTTTAGGAAGCTTTTGTTAGAGAAAATTCTAAATGTTGTTAACAAAAAATTGTTGGGATAGAAAATAGATTTCAAAACGTGAGAAATTAAGTGCAGAACTTAAAGCTTTCTTTGAGCTATTAAGTTTTTGTCGAGCTTTTTAAGGAAAATTTCGAATTTTATTTCAGTTTAATTAATCAGATAGAAAATAGATTTTAAGAATATCAACATTAATTTTAAATAAAAGCTTTCAGTAAGCTTTTCTATTGTTTGGAAAATTTGTGTTAGAGGGAATTCTAGATGCTATTGGACAAGGACGTGGCTGCGAATTAAGCAGCTATGCGATTCCAGCTGCATCGATTTGGGCAAAGATTAGCAAGATCGGACATCAAAAACTTAACGGCGACGTAAACAAGGGCGTGTGGAGAAGAGGAGGCTGAAATAAATAAAACAATTTTCGTTTATTCACTTTACATTTTATGCATAATAATTTTTATTGTTTTTTTTTTCATTTAATTGTTTTTATAATTTTTGAATTTGAAATTTGTTTAATTTTCTCCTTTTTACTATTTTTCATTAATTAATTTAATTAATTTCTAATTTCTGTATTTTATTTTAAATTTAATTAATAATCCAAGAATTGATGTTCATTTCTATTTACAAATTTAATTATAATTAATCTCTTGAATATATTTAAATATTTTGAAATAGCCGTTACTTTATTTATCCTATAATTAATTTTATTTAAAATATGGCAAAAAGCGAAATGGAATTTTCGTAATTACAAATAAATGTTTTTGTATGTTTTTCTTTCTTTTGGCACAAACGAAATGGAATTAAATAGAAAATGGCACGAAATCCTTCTGTTTTTCTTTAATGGCAACGTGTTTTGGAAAACATGGCAGGAGGGGAAGGGGTAGGGG
>JANTOP010021404.1:0-13095 GCA_027564815.1 Symmerus nobilis | reverse complement strand
GGGGGGAATAATAGACACAAACATTTCAGAAATTTATTTAATTTTGAGAAAAAAGGTTATAGTCAAAGTCTTGGGGGGGAGGAAACATAGCCAAAACCAATGCCGAAAGATCCCGAAGTTGCAGAGAAAATCTAACAGTCAAAAAAGGGAGAAGCACGAGTGAGGAATAATGATGAGAGTATGAATAAAAACCGATATTCTTACCGATCTCTAATTAAAATAAATCATTAAAAATTTTAAGCCGAACTACTAACTTAATTTTAATATTTCAGAAATTGTGTGTGGTGTAGTGACCGTGACTAACCGAAAAATTGATAAAAATGTTAAGCCAAATTTAAATACCAATTTCAACATAATTTAGTAATAGAATGTAACATCCATCGAGTAACGATCGTCTAGTTTGTGAATTGTATTGTCATTTCAATTTTGCCTCCATACAATTAGAAAATCCCATTTCCGGTTCCCGTGTACGATAATTTAATAATGGAGTAGTAAGTGAGTACTTTTTTCCCGCTAAATATTATATGTTGGTTGAAGTACTCCTAAAAATATATCTTTTCTCTCATCAGTCATCGGTCCATTGCCTAACCTATAATATTATTGTTATTATTAGTTATGTTAATATTTACCGGATATAAATTTAGAATTAAAGGAGTAATTAATTCAGTATTTAAATTTAAAAGAAAATTTGAGAACTGTAAATATCAAATAAATTCATTTCGGAACTATAACCAAAGAAGTTATCGTGTATTGTTTTTCGGATCTGATAGCTTTTCATTGCCAAGTTTAATTTCACTTACAAATCAAAGGTAAATTATAAATAGAAAATCAAATTCCATTTCCAAATTCTAAATTTCGAATATTAACTGAATCATTTTAGTAAACAACGTACATTTATTAAAAATGTAGGAGTTGTCACGAATAAATCCAGTCCAGCGAATCCTGTACGAAAATTTGCAGAAGAGCAACAACTGGATTGTCACCGTTGGCCGTTAGAAAGTAACATTTGCTATGATTATGATGTTGGAATTGTCGTTTCATTCGGGCATTTGATACCAAAGGATATAATCCAATCCTTTTCAATGTAGGCTAGGGGTTTTTTTAATCTTTATAAAGTTCATCTATCACTAATTCTATTATATGAATATGAACGTTGAATAGGGGTATGTATAATGTTCATGCCAGCTTACTACCACGGTGGAGAGGAGCTGCTCCTATAATCTATTCAATTATGAACGGAGATACAGTGACTGGAGTGACAATAATGAAAATTCTACCACATCGTTTTGATATAGGCGAGGTAACTCCTTTTATTCCATATTACTTATTCTAGAAATAACCAAATTATTTCACTTCAGATACTAGCTCAGAAATCAATTAATATACCTGTTGATATATTAATGCCAGATTTACGTTCTACGTTAGCCAACGAAGGAGCAACACTATTAATAGAATGTATTGAAAAATTACCGGAAGCCCTGCGTGAAGCCAAACCACAAAATAATGCTGATGCCACTTACGGTATAAGTTTCACTTATTCTTTACCGAATTAAACATAATTTTCTTACAGCCCCGAAAGTCGACAATTCATTAGCAATAATTAAATGGTCAGGAATGACTTCACAAAATGTCTACAATTTATATCGAGCATTGTATTCATTCAAATATATTACCACACATTGGCAGAAATGCCTTATTAAATTGATTAATATTTCCCTTCCAACGGAAAATGAAACATCGAATGAGCTGAACCCAGGCTTACTTGAATATGTAAAGAAAGGTAAATATTTACGGGTACAATGTTCGGATGGTAAATGGATTCATGTTCATAAGTTAGCGATTGATGGGAAAAAAATGTCTGCTGTAGATTTTAATAATGGATTTCTTAAGAAAATTGTTTCAAAACATTATTTTCTGTACGTTGAGTTTTAAGTTTTCTGTATAGAATAAAATCAATTTAGTAAAGATTTTGCATCTGAAATAAAATATAAAATTGAAAGTATCCGTTAGAAAATTAGATTCTCCGTTAAGATTAAAGATTAGGGGAAATCGACGGGAAATGAAACTCGTAGGAACAAAACTCCTGCCTCTGTTATTATGAAGTCTGTTATATTATAAATTTTTAAAAGAGAATTATCTCTAGAAAAATGAAATTCAAAGTACCTACGTACAATATGGATTTAAGAAAAATCTTATTAACTAAATGGGCAATCCAGCATTATTAAATTAGACAAATTTAAAGCTGATAAATGTAAACGAACTATTTATTAGAATGTATATTTTATTCACAAAATAATTTTTTTTTACAATTTCTATAAGAAAATATCGCCAATTAATTTACAGAAAACAATAGGTAATTTTTTTTTCAATTATCAAATTTAAATTTAAATATATTAACAATCTTAACGTTTCATAAACTCTAAAATATTTATAAATTTTGCTCTAATTTAATGCAATTTCAAATAAATTAATTTTACTTGGCATCAAAAGTTTGCCTGAAATGGAAACGAGAAAAAAAACAATCATTTAATTTCTAAATTTTATTTTATTGCGTTTTTAAAATGAATTATTTATGAAATATGAAATATATTAAAAATAAAGTACAAACCTATTCTAGCAAATAATTAAAAATTAATTAAAATACAAAAAATGGGCATACAAATAACATTTATTTTTCCGGGCTTGAATTTATGATACATTTTTGTTGTAAAAGAATTAACATAATTAAATTTTTTTATGCTTAGTAAATATTTTTGAATTTGAATATTAACGATATATACTAATTCTAATGTTATAATTTTTTTATTGACTAGTTTTCCACAGACGTTTAATATTATTTTGCAGGAAAAATATAATATAATAATTGACCATTCGACAAAACACAAATTATGAAGAATGAACAATGTGCAACCTTAAAATTGATAAAATTTAATCTGAATTTTATAGTGGTTTTTTAATGTTTTAAGTATCCACTTTATGGCGAATTGTAGTGCGAAAGTTTCAAATTCTGCATGTTAATTTATATGATTTATTATACGATGAGTAATTTATAGGAATCAAATGTATAATTTCACTTGTCTCTGATTCCTTATTGTTTCCCAATTTTTAATGTACAAGATGCAAATGCAAATAGTGAGCTATGATGATAGTCGGATCATTGTGTATTTTTTTTTGTAATATTAATTAACACAACTGATTTTTAGGTGATTTAACATGAACTTCATCTCTTCTATTATAGCTTAGCCACACTTTTTATATTCCTAAAAACGAAAGAAAAACAAATAAAACAAATAATAAAAATAAATGGGAGCTATAATAACATTCTTACTAAGTGATAGTTATAGGAAATTATTGGATGTAAACTGTATCTATACATGGTACTAATCTAAAAGTTTAGCTATAAGCGATCATAAATATTAAATTAATGCCAGCAATAGGTTATTAGTAAATTTCTTCAATTCCCTTCGTAACTCCTGAATACATTCTTATTATGTATTTGATTACTCTTTTCGAAAATTTAAAAGATGCAATAGTAAATCTCTCTATATTGACTAAGGATTTGTTGCAAAAAACTTAGTATCAATCACGTATCATATGAATAACCTATCATTCATCAGTATTGCAACGGCCGGAAATGCCCTATACTCGCGAATAAGCATTTATTCTAGTACCCGCAATAATGTCCATAATTAAAATCCATACGAGCATATGAGTATAAATACTTACAACTTTTTTTAATAATTTATTTGCATGTAGTTAGATCGTTTTGGCCCATGATCTAGGATACCACTCTCAATTACGTAACCAATTCTTGTATCTATCTCCTGATTCTAATTCTTATAATTAAACTTCAATCTGGTTGAAACTCGTTTCCAATTCCGTATGAATCTACTCTATATACGTTTTCGTATAATAAATGCACCAAAAACAATTTTTCTTAAAATGTCCATAAAATATATTCCAAAAATTATATTAATGTATGCTAGTCTATAAAAATGCAGAAAAAAATTACTTTTATTAACTACAAATTTGCAAAATAATTACGGTTAAAAAATAAGTATCTATAACACCCCTGTTACCTGCGCTCAAAATTGTGACCGCTCACACGTTTTTTAGTCTTAATTTTTCCAATTTTTTTCAACTTCTGCTCAATTTCCCTATTTCCAACTTCCAGCCGTTTATAATTTTAGGAAAGTAGTAGTTTACGGTAGATAGTAACGGACTTCTTATCAACATTCGTAATTTATTTGAAGTGTTGAATTTATTAATGAATTTAATGTAAGTATCGGGAGTGGAAGGGATTAAGGAATATGAAGCGAGAAATGTATAGGTGACGCGAAAAATCTATCACTATAAATTTGGAGGCAATTTTTAGTTTATATTTTTCAAGTAATTTTTTTGGAATAATTTCATAACTTTTATATGGGACACCTTTTTGTAAGACATCTCTTGACCATTCTTTCGGAACATTTTTTGAATTCAATGATATTTTATAGAATTATCTTATTTGTTTCATAGGAAATTTGTTGAGCCGTTAATTAGTCCTTTTATAATAATCTAATTGATTTTTTTTTTTGAATAATTTTTGGATTCGTCACACGATATTTAAATTCAAAAATTAAAATCAAAATAATCACAGGTAACAGCTACAATTGAACTTGGTGTAACTTCTATCAGTCCCTGATTCTACTAATATATTTTTGTTAGATAATTTAAATAATTGATAAAAGTTTCTTATACTGACATTTTAGATTAGTATCCTTGTATATTTGCAGTATTATTTACCAATTGTTATATTGTTAACAGTATTGACATTTGGTTATTTGTTAGGAGAAAAGTAAAAAGTCATTGGAAGAAATGATTATTGCTCATAATATGATCTTCTCTTTGAAACTATTACTGTGAAATTAATACATAAGTAATTTGCGAGGATGGAAGCTGAAAAGATTAGTTACATTGTAGTTGATTCAATTTATACTAATAAACAATTTCTATATATTGTTTTACATAAGTTTTAGTTACAATTTTAAAGTCAATTATTAAAAAAAAATACTATATTGCTAATTTGATTGTTTGTAATAGTTATTTAATATTAGATTAGATTGATATGCGATTTGTTATAAATATTTAATTATTTTGTAATTACCTAAATATTCTAATATTATAATAATACACCAACACCTACGGCTAAACGAAAATTTCTCTTGCCAGAAGATTTAAAGCCAGTTCGTTTTGAAAGCATAATTTGCTTATTAAATGTTAATGTCAGCGATTTGACGGACATTCTTTTCCCTGGGTAGTCCTTTATTAAATTCCAAACCGGGTTAACAGTTACCGTACTGTTCCGAATAATCTAAATACTAGTCAAAATAGTTTACCACTAAACAGAGCGTTTGTCTGGAATACTGTACAATGGTATAGTAAGTTTAGAATCTCATTTTTATCAGCCTGATTATTGTACCAGTTTTATACCGGAAGCCAGAGAAATTTAAAATTGTTCATGTTTTCACCATCCATTTCTTTTCTTCGACTATTAGGTGTCAGTCTCTTTCTTTCATCGAATAATAGCTATGAAACCCTAAAATTTGTAGGTCGTTGTCAATTTAGTGGATCTAATTCTACATGTTCGGTTGGGAAATTTCGTGGATTGGTTAGATCGCCAGGTCAGTACTTAAACGTGCAAATTTTAGCTTAAGACGTGGAATAGAATTTTTGAAAATAAATACGCACCTACTTGAATAGAAATTGATGGTTGATAAAAAATACAGCTTCTATATTTATCAAAATGTTTGAGGGGATATAATGATTCAATACCACTTATTTCACCAGCTCCAAAACTATATTTTATATTTACCAAAACAAAATTCCTATAGAATGACTTGATATTAAGTAATACAAAAAAATATCTGATATCTAAATTTCACATAAAAGGATCAATTAAAATCCCATCTATAAAAAAACAGAATTATGAACCGAATAAAAATGTTATATATATAACTAAAATAATTATTTAAATAAAATTTTGCATGAAAATAAGACCCAAATAGTTAAGAATATTTATTGATGTTAGTCTTACCTACGGATATTTGCGCACATCTTTACAATTTCAAATTTTTTAAGTATCTTTTAAGTTTGTATTTAAAAATCGATCAATATTCGTACGCTCGCGAATATTGGCAGTTTCTAAAATACCAATATATTAATTTTCTATTCACCCAGAGGAAAAATGTCTGTCAAATTTCAATGTATTATCTTTGAGCGATTTCTTCAATTAATTTACCAATAAATAAAGTTTTAGTATGCAATGTATTTATAATAAATTAGTTGCACATTTAGTTCAGTTAAATAGAGAAATAATAGGAAAAGTAAAGCTGAAGTTGTCATTATTTAAGCAAGCAGTGTGATCAATATATTGGCTATTCATTACATTACCATTGGTCTACTTCTGAACACACTAATTGCTTAACATTCGCTTCTGTTTTCTACATTTACAGTAGTACTCGACGACTAATTATCAAGCCTTAATGTTGAATTATTTGCATCGTGATTATATTTTAGATCTGTGTTATGGGTATGGTTTTGTTTAAAAACGGATGCCTCGCATGTCGCATATTCGATTACTGGAAAGAATAGTAAATTTTGATTGAAGACAATTTTGCCAAATTTCAGAATTAGTTAATCATTATACCGCCTCTTAAAAGTTAAGAGCATTGGTATCTTATCTATGCCATATAATAATAATGGTTTCATATTTTCACTCATAACTTATAACTAGAAAATCCTAAAACTGAATTTAAACAAATACATTTAGTACTTCTTGTCTTACGTCCAAAATATACAACCGTCTTGGATCCAATTATCTTAATTTTAAAGCCTAACAGTGGTAACCTAACGGATGTTTTATTCATACGGCGAATTGCTATACAAGCCTGATATTATGTTTTTATTAATAAATTTTAAACAGCTTGTATAATTTGGTAATTAAACTGCAGCCTATGTTAAACTAAGTTATGAATTATCAGTTAATGTATACCATAGAATTCACAGAAATTATACAAGGATTACAAAAACAGTAGGTGCAAAAACTTCAAGCTAGAAAATGGTATAAAAGTTAATTCTAATAAATTTTATTTAATTATTACATAACTCAAAATTAAAGAAAGAATCATAAACAATACTATATAAGTATAAACTAGAAACAAAAACAAATTTATAACTAATTTATAATTCAAAATTTAAAATGTAATTTCTAAGATTAAAAAGAATAGAAAAATTAAAATTACAAGTAAAAAGAAGTCCAGTGCAACATAGATTTAGTTACTATTCTACATTCTATGAAATATTATGCTAAGAAAAATTGATAATAGATTGAGATAGGATTAAAAGTCATTTTGAAAACAAATTTTTAAAAAATATTTAGCTACAAATTGATTAGTCAGTCAGTTATGTTTTAACTCGTCTAATTATATTTTTACATAGGATGACTGATAAAACAATCAACCAAACAATCTCACTTACATATGCTCAGGATGGCTACGTATACAGTCAATAAGATCTGTTGGCTTTAGTTGACTAGTACATATTTTATGAATAGCCGTAAATAATGGGAATCTAAAATTATTTTATAAAATTTATTATGAAAACGAAAATAGACGATCGATCTCGATTGGCTCACTTTTTTTCCATGTCCTTATTTTTAAGCATGTAATTTACTTCTTCGGCCGTAATTGGTCCTTGCAATTTTTGTCCATTCAACATTTCTGTCTCTAACTCCTTAATCGACTTACCAGTTCTTACAAATGCCTCCGATACGCGTCGATTACGACCACCTTTTATGAAAAATTAATAATTATGAAAAGTATAACTCGAAAGAAAGGTAAAGAAAAATTTTACCATAACATGTGGTAATTAAGTCTGCTACACCACAGCTTTCGAAGAATGTCGATAGTTTACTTCCCGGATAGAATACATCAACGAACTTAATCATTTCCATTAAACCTAATCGAATAATAGCTGCTTTCGTATTATCACCTAAACTTAGACCATCAACGAATCCAGCACCACAGGCTACAATATTCTGAAAAAATTTCCGAATAAGATTTGAGATAACCTGTTTGTCTGGTAATCCAAGAAATTTAAAACGGAATAAATTTACCTTAAGTGCCCCACAAACTTCTACCGCATCAACATCCTCCACAACAACTACTCGGAAAAAATCCGACTGCATCATATCACGTAAAATAGGTCCTGCTCTTAAATCCTTACAACCAATTGTTGTTTCACAAAATTTCTCTTCGGCAACCTCATTAGCTAAATTAGCACCCATTAATACTGAGCAGGGGATCTGTAATAATAATGATAAAAATAATCGATTGATTTACCGAAAATTAATCAAAAAATAATTAACCTTAAGATGCCTTGTGATTATATGCGAAATAAGATCAATGCCACCACCTTCAGCAATATCGAAACCTTTAATTAACGATAAAGCGGTCGCCGTTGGTTTTATTTTACCTAATAGCGTTGCACATAAATTTCGAATAAACTGATGTGGTACGACGAAAATGAGATAATCAGCATCTTTGGCCGCTTCCACCACATCTGGAATAGCAACCTAAATAAATATAAAATTGTAGAAATAAATATAGGTCCATGAAAATTTAAAAGGGAGGAAAATATAAGACAGACAACTAAGCAAATGAGTGAAACTTGCTCTAAGCAAAATTTGTCTCAGGGATCCTTATTATCCATCTAGAATCTAATAGAATTTTTAAAATTATTAGATTATTAAATTATTATTCAACAAAATAAAACGCTCTGAAAATTTGAGTGAGGAAAAGTGCATTATATCCTATTAATACAAAACAATCTATTTATAAATTCGAAATTTTGACGCGTTCAAGGACCTCAAATGAATTTCTTTTAATAATTAATTTATATACATAATAGTCATAACAAACACATAATAATATTATATACAAATTATAATATAAAATCTTACGTAAATATCTTTCGAATAAAATCAATGTGACTTTTTTTATGTACAATTTTACCGCTTCAATTAACTGTAGGATATATAAAATCTTCTATAAACAAAATCTATAGCTAATTGTGTCTGTTCTCGCATTCAATGATCACGGTCAAGGTTGAAAATGTTTGAAATTTAAATGCGGTAAATGGCTTTCTAACTATCAATTCTCGTACACTACTCCTACATACATGTTTATGTTAATACGAGAGAACCGTAATCCAATTTCGGTTGGAGTGAAGGTAGCTGTAATTAGGTCATAATCTCATAAACATTGTAATTGAAATGGTGATAAATTTTAAATTGAATAAATTCAAAGTGTTCGTGTTAAACACGTTATATAATTATCGCTAAAAGCATATCTATTCCGGGGTAGCGCATTAATTTCTAGCTTTAGTTTTTGTGATAGCCAGATTTAAATTCGACGAGTACGAGCGAAGTATTTCCACTGTTATATTAGTGGCCTGACCTATCCTTTTTGTAGTCTATTTCTTGTCATTGGACTTATATATGTATTATATACCCTTATTTTCTACTAATACATTCGATGGGTATTTCTTGCAATTTGCATTACCATATCATGTATTTTGTTTAATATTCTTTATTGAAATTTCACCTTTGGCTTTATTTTAAAAATTCTCGCATTCATATATATATGTTAAATATTCTCCCTAAAAATATGTGAAAACAACGCTTCATAACAAGAACATTCTCCTTAACTATGATTGGAAATGTATGAAAATCATGGAATTATTATACAATTTCCAAGAAGATTTCTCAGTGAGAATTAATGAGCTATGCCATATATATATAATATAAAATTATCCGCTATATAAAATTTCCTGCTATATAAAGGTATATGTGATGTACCCATTATCAGTACGCCTATTATTTTGTTATCGTCATGTTACATGATATCTTTCATGTTACTGTCTATATTATACAAATAATAATACCATGGGATGTCTAATTGAACAAAGATATAATGATGTAAGATATATTGAACAGATCCCTTTATTATATCGAGAGGGTTAATCTGTTTATTGAACTGATTTTTCTTCACATTTGATTCGATGATTGGACTGGAGTGATATTCCAGGATATTTATCATATTCCTTATTTTTATGATGAGAAATCGCACGAAAAATTTAGTTTTAATTATAAGAATCTTCAGGATAAGCTTAACCCGAATTGACTCAGAACTTTTTTTTCGAACTTTTTGATTTTAACTACATAGACGATATCCCATCTAACTCATGCACAGTTTACGCGAAAATAGGCGTTGCCTTAGGTGTTGCCATATGGCAACACGGGTTCAATTCGGGTTAATTGTCCAATTCCGATAACAACCATAAGTTTAACTTACAAAACATACCGCTATACAGCGGTTACCCTTTAATGGAGATTGGCGTTGACTTAATCTGTAATCCAAACAAAGCAAACAAATTTGGAATTGGATTGGCCATACTTTCCGATGACATGTACCGGTAGTTTAGAGGAACCTACAGAGAAATAGTAAAAGGGGACACCATAGGGTCCTCTCAAAACATATAATATTATATTATAAATTCCAGAGTTGTAAAAAATCCAATAAACTCGATTGATTTTTCTTGAACATTTCTAAGGTAAAGATATTTTCTAATCGAATGACGCCAAATTATTTTTAATTAATAGAAGAGATTTTGTTAAATAAATGTTTTTGAGATTTATTTATATTTATTAATTTTTTTTTTGCGGGAAAAAAATTTTTCTTACAATCTCGTGGAAAACTTGCATTTCCGAGGAATGTTGAAATACTCGAGCGCGTCAGATATTCAGAACGGGATGTTAAGGTAGGATGTGACGCAAGCTCGTGGCGGCTTTATGAAAATGCAAAAAAATGCAGTGTGACCCGGCCACTCCCTTAATTAACAATTTTGAGCAAGTAATTAACCCACCATACCTTAATCTGACGCGTTCGAGTATATAAAACTATCGATTTTTTTTTACTAATCTGATCGGCTGCCCTAGAGCGTTTAAATATGATAGTAGCCCTCAACAGGGTGCAAGGTATCTCCAATATGTTAATCTCATCATCATCATCATCTTTACCATCACTTCACTAGGGAGTATAGGCGCTTCCATATGGAAGTTTCGGTGAGTTATTTCGATTATTAACGAGGATAGGTTGTCACTCTAGCGCTTAATCGTATTATTTGTCATTTCTTTATTTTGATCATTTAATCAATTGCTGTAACGCGCTCGAGTAAATCTCAATTTCCCCGCTTGGACTCCCCTACTATAAAGGTACAGTAAAGAAACTGTAAAACAATCTGTTAGATATATAAATCAACCTCTTGATTATATAGGGGTAGATGGGTCGATGTAGGATCGAAAGATTATTTTATGTTCCCTATTGCTAGAAAATTGTCAACCGATATTAAATTGAATAATTTTTTGGTTCATTTAAAATAACGAGTTTAGTTTTGTTCGCGAACAGGATATGCTTACTAAATATCATGGTCATGAAATTTTTTGAATTAAACTAAATAAGCTCTAAAAGAAATGCAGAATTCCCCCATAAATCTCAAAGCAATTGGATCGAAATTTATGTTAAATCAAATTATCTGAATTTAAATCTAAAATGTAAAGTGAATAATAATCAAGTTGCAACGAAATATATTTTTTTGTCTGGAACAAAACTACCAAGGTCTGACAAATGTGGGAATTGGGTAATATTTGGTAACTGCCGGACAATTTTCAAGTATTTTTAAAAAATTTCAGCCGTTCTGTTATTCTTGAAGTGTATCCCTATCAAAGACAGTCGATTGTAAATGTATGCAATTAAATTCAAGATCAAAAAACAAAAATTCGGATTCAGCAATAGATGAAAAAAGATTAGAAATTTACCCCTTACCGAAAGTTGAGACAAAGGTTTACTCGGAAATGTAAGGAAATTTAAAGCATAGTGCTTTTGTAAATTTCGTTCTCCGTTAACAGTAGAAGCAAATGTCTATAAGTAAAATGGTATTTAATAAAATACGTCATCCGGATATCGTAGAATCTCCAGTAAAATCTCTTTTTTTCGTTTAATTTTGCAGAAAACTTTAAAAGGATCAAGGAAAAATATAATGATACAGAATGGTTCTATTTTAAAAAGTTGTATAGTTATCTTTTACAAAATCGCCTGTTTCTTGATTCAAAATAATTGTTAATAATAGTTTTAGGCTTGAACGGTCATTTACTCTTTGATTAAAAAATACATAGAATTATTCTACGTGTCGCCAGATTCTAAATGTACTTAAAATAAATTATACAATAATTGATCTATTTATTACCATAATGGAAATACTAAACCTATTAAGAAAATCGATTATTAATAACTATAATTAATTAATTAGCCAACTGAATGGAAAAATATAAGGTGTAAGGTGGGCGTTGATAGAAAATTAATTTAATATTATTACAAAATAAATTATTATAAAAAAAATAGGAATATTTATCTCTCCAATAAAACTAATAAATAATGTACTATGAAATATTAAATAAAGATTGCTACTAGACATACTAGATTCTAACCCACAAGCTGCATAATTTCGAAGAATTTCTGAATATTTCTTACAAGTGTGCGTAAACATTTTTGTAAAATATAAAAAACAAGAGAAATATTTTAAAATTAATTTCTTTAGTCCGTAGAGGAATATTTATGAGTCTGAAACATAAAATAATAGTATCAGTAAAGTTTTATCAGGTTATCTCAGTTGTAAGAGTCAAATTTGAAAGTCAACAAACTATTACAATACAACCAAATACAAATTATTTTAGAGCTCTATCAGTATCACTATTACACTACATGTTACCGATAAAATTTAATCGTTTAAGGTACTATTCTACTTTGAGTTACAAAAAAAACGCTGTTTTTCAAAAATTTATTTCTCGTTTATTACTGCACTTATTCAAAAACGGTTTTCTTTACAGGAAAATACATAACTTTATGTACACAAAAATATTTTTTTGCGATTTTTTATTCATGTTGTCTGAGGTCTGCAGAGGGCGCGGTGAGACATGTGAAAAATGAGAGGACTTGC
>JANTOP010021393.1:0-13097 GCA_027564815.1 Symmerus nobilis | reverse complement strand
ATGACGCGCAGAGGGATATTTCATAAAATGTTTGTTGAATTATAAATTAAAAATTAACTCCGATAAACAATTTTTTTTTGGAAAAAAAGTTGCGCACAAAAAAATTTTCAAAAGGACAAAAATATCCCATAACAGAAATTTTCAAAAAAAAATCCTACGGGCATTAAATATTACATTAAAAATAGTGATCTGCAGAGGGAGATCTCATAAAATTTTCGACGAATTATAAATTTAAAATAAACTCAAAAAAGGAAAAAAAATTTCCCACTACAAAATTGTATCGGAAAAAAATATCCACAAAAATTTTAAAAAAAAATCTATCAGCCATTAAATATCACAAAAAAAATTGGTGACGTACAGAGCGACATTTCATACCATTTTTAATAAATTATAAATTAAAAATAAACTCCAAACAAATTTTTGTTTTGAAAAACAAAATGTTTTTTAGAAATAAAAAAATTTGTTTCGGGGATAAATATCCCATTAGAGACATTTTCACAAAAAAATCCTTTAGTCATCAAATATCCCCCAAAAATGTCCCCCGAAAGAAATTTATTTCCCTTAACAGAAATTTTCTCAAAAAAATCCTTCAGTCATCAAATATCCCATTAAAATGTTGAGATGGAATGGGACATTTCATAAAATTTTTAGACAATTATAAATCAATAAAAAACATAAAAAATTGTATCGGAGAAAAATATCCCATGAAAAAAAAATTTTCCATTTTTGAAAAAAATCCTTTCGTCGTAAAATATCCTATTTTTAATAGGAAAAAATGTTGTTTCGGGGATAAATATCCCATGAAAAAAAATATCCCATTTTTGAAAAAAAATCCTTTCGTCATAAAATATCCCAAAAAAATGTCCCCGAAAAAAAGTGAAAAATATACTTTCCAAAAAAGTTCGTTAAATAAGGAAATTCTAAGATAAAATATATCCGGGTGATTGTAAATTTTCAACGAATATATTACTTAATCCAAGATAGCAAGAAACCCCTTGTATCTATTTAGGATATTTGATAAAAAATCTATATTTTTATTCCCAAAAATATGTACCCTACATACCCTTTATATGGCAACGCTATATATCTTTTGCCCTAATCAGCCGCAATCATAATATGGAAAAACTTGTTCAAGCTTTATTATACTCGTTAAGATGAGTCTCATTCTATTAATAATACCAGAGAAGAAAAAAAGTCCTATCGACTTATTTTTGGGTATCTACACATAGAAAATTTCAATATCCCCAATACCGAAACCAAGGAAAAAAAACCAACATTATATTATTACATATCCTCCCAAAAATAAAAGGAGACAAGGAAAATATGTGGCCCCAAACTCATTTCACATCCAATACATTTTTCAGTACCTCATTATTATGATGAACGCATCAATAACGGAATTTCGTTTTAATCCCGTCCTTATAAATAATAATACAACAAAAAACGTTCCTATAACATCCTTCTTCTCGTCATCCTTTTATACCGACGTATACGGGATCATATTATTATAATTTTTCCGCAGGCAGCCAGAACAATCTAAACGTAAAAGTTCATTCCGTAGATATACTTACCATCCAAGTTAAATTGGTATAAAAATGAAAGGGATGTTTTGTAGCTTCTTTTCGTCTGCGGCTGTATGGGAGAGGTGGAAGTGAATCTCTATTTCGGTATGATAAATAATATTGAATGTTTAGTTTCTTATGTTGTTAAATATCCTCCATGAAAATGATATGAAAAATAACAAGGAAAATCGACGACAGTCGGAAAACCTTTACTAAATCGTTCAAGATGTTATGACAAAGGATGCGCTATATAACCCGTAGAAATAAAAGACTATAAGCGAAAAATTTGAACAGCCTTTTCCATGTAATATACCATTTTCCAATCACAATAATAATCTATATTGAACAGGGTATACCAGGGATTTTAATCCTTTTTAAAAAATTATCCATCCATCAGAATATATATCCTCCACCTAGTAATTGATGATTTTCGGTAAGAGGTTTCAAACGAATCCTAAACTTGGAATTGAAACCCAATGCATTGTAAATGAACAGGGAATCTTTTTATAAGACATCCTCCTTCCTTACACATAATATTTTCTTTTAAGAAAAAAGTATGTAATACCTTGTGGGGTACATTAATGACATTAAACCTTAACAAGGGATCAGATGGTTTCGATAAAATGAAAGAAAGCTTTCGGGTTGGGTATATATCTACCGTTAGTTTCTGTAAAAGGGTTGGAAATTTAGTAGTGATATATTTTTTTTTTAAGACAGATTTCCTAGTTTAAACATTCGAACTCAATTGATAACCTCAAAAGGTATTTCTTAGGATTGCCCGCAACTTTTTCTGGTTTATACGATTATATATTCGTTTATCTTCTTGATTTCATATCTTAATTTTATTTCATTATTTATTTATATCAGGGAAATTTTTGATTAGTTCGAAAAGGTAATTAAAAATTTAGTATATTCGTATCCCTTTAAAAATATGAGATGAACGATTCTTTTTATAATATTAAGAAATAATCCATAAAGCTTAAAGAGTTAGCTTTCTTGAAAAAATATCATAATAAAAATTATTTAATGCACATTTACCTATAATTTGGCATCATTACATTTCCCATGTCCTAAGGGACTATAAGGCAGATACCACACTTAAGGTCGCATGCGATAATTTGATGTTTTCGATGAGTTTTGGCGAATTTCATGAAGCTTTCGTTTATAATTTTTTAATATCGATCAGAATAAATGAAAGGGATGGGAAATAGATTTAAAAACGAAGAAAATTGTATCTGAAACTTCAAGCTTTCTTTGAGCTTTTAAGTTTCATCGAGCTTTTCTTGGAAAAATTCAAAATGTAATTCTAATTTAATTACCCGGATAAAAAAAAATAATTCAAAAACATCAACTTTAATTTTAATTAAAAGCTTTTCTGAAAGCTTTTCTTTTCTTTACAAAGCTTTTTTTAGAGAAAATTCTTAATGTCGTTTACATAAAATTATTTGGATGGAAATTTCAAAACATATTAAATTATATCTAGTAGAGTCAAAAGCTTTTATTGAGCTTCTAAGTTTTTACCGAGCTTTTCATTGAAAATTTCAAAATATGATTCAAATTTAATTAATCGAATAGAAAATAGATTCCAAAAATTCCAACTTCATTTTTAATTAAAAGCTTTCGGTAAGCTTTTCGAATGTTTTCAAAGCTTTTGTTAGAGATAACTTTAAATGTTGTTAACAGAAAATTATTTGGATGGAAAATAGATTTCAAAATGTAAAAAATTATACATATCTAGAATCAAAAGCTTTTATTGAGCTTTTAAGTTTTTAACGAGCTTTTAATGGAAAATTTCAAAATATGACTCAAATTTAATTAATCGTATAGGAAATAGATTCAACAAATTCCAACTTCCCTTTTAATTAAAAGCTTTCCTTTTGTTTTCAAAGCTTTTGTTAGAGGAAATTTTTAATGTTGTTAACAGAAAATTGTTTGGATGGAAAATAGATTTCAAAACGTAAAAAATTATACATATCTAGAATCGAAAGCTTTCATTGAGCTTTTAAGTTTTTATCGAGCTTTTAATGAAAAATTTCCAATTTAATGAATAAAATAAAAAACCGATTAAAAATCCATTCCGATATAGAAATTAATGGTTATGAAAATGTACATTTCCTTTTCAATTTAAAATAATTTCAATGAAATTAAAAGTTTTTTGAAATTTTAAAAGTGATTCATTGAAAGAATGAAATTCTTCATCTGATAAAATTAAAATCATTAGGGGATGGTCAACAAATTCTATTTTTAAAATTCCGGCTAAAATCGCAATGAAAAAATACAATGAATTCGTTAGACATTCATACCAAATTCCAAATTTTTTCCAAAATGTTTTTATTCTAATGATTGCAAATTATTTTTAAGTATTAATTTTTGAAGAGATTTTATTAAGAAAATTTTTTCAAAAAATCAACAGTTATAATTTATTTTATTGATCCAAAGCGAGAAACCAGAAATCCGGCAAGAATTTATAGATTTCTAAAAAATCGACTTTTGACATAATTTAAAAAAATATTACTTGTTAGACAACCCCTTAAGGTTTTTATATTATTAGCTATATTTAACCATTACCTTAATGGATTGTAATTGAAATTTCCAAATTTCAACGTTTCGAGGAAATTATAGACTTTCTAAATAAAACCGAAAATTTAATTATTATATCTGACGTAAACCACCACCAAAATTAGGGGTTTTAATTTTTAAAAATTATCTACACATCTCGAAAAAATTCTGGGACATTTAATTTTGCAAATGCCGAAGAAAATCCGCAATTAGTCTGTTTCCTAAATGATCTTAACTAAAACGCCTAGGTATAGTCAAAGTAAAAATACCTATTCATCGAAAGAAATACTGTAGTAATTAAAGATCTATTAAATTTAATTTAATTTAGGGCAAAAAAATATATTACCGACATTCAGGTGAAAATCCCTATGTCCTTCGATAATTAAATCAATAAAATTTCAATACCTCCCTAACTACTAAATTATTCATAATCTATCACCCATTTACGTGGAGAAATTAATCATCTCCAACCTCCAACTATAGATATATGGGTAATTTATTCGCGGTCATTGTATACTTGAGTCCACCTTTTCTTCCAAATAAATAAATTCTAAATTAAAAGAAGAAAAAAGCGGTTCTCGCAAACAACACCGGTCGTCCTGTCAACGAACACCGTTCAGACAAAGAATGTAAATAATTGTTGGCAATTGGTGTCGTCTGCATTGAAAATATACTATATTTATTAGTAAATTGCGAGAACAGAGGTTAAGAACCTAGGTGTAATTTCGATATCCACCATCAATATCGAATATTGACTATTCCTGAATTTTAATTTATCCGGCAATGAAAATAATAGAAATTTGAATATTGGAATATTCGCATGAAAAGGGAATTGATTTAGATGTCGGCATTAATCAGACAATGGAGTCTATTTTAGGATTAAAATCGATCTTTTATTCATCTAAATTTGTAGGAAAAAATTTAGAGGTTTAGGTTATTTAACAATGACCGCGAATATGGTGTTAAACGGACACCTACAATAGAGATGATATGTTTATAGTGTCAGGAACAAATGCTAAATCAATTAAACCTATTAAGGAAGAATTATAGGTAACGATGCGATTTTGAACCATTTTTCGAAGGATTTAAATTAGCTGCATTGTTAGATTTTTTAAAGAGGATTTCTTTATTGGCGAAATAAATACAAGAGTTTTAGGTTTTAATTAAATAATTTTATACATCATAAATTCAATGTATATTTAATGTTTTTGGTTACATAAAATTTGTAAATATCCCAATAAAATGTAATAGTAATACAACCATTATTATGTCCAATTAAAATAAATAATTATCGGTAAAGTAAATGCCATGTTTAATATTACTACCAAAAATTGAAGAATTTCTTAGGTCAAAAATTTAGAAAAATTAATTTAAAAAAGTTCGCGTAGAAAAACAAAAAAAAAATAAATTTCTAAAAAAAAATTTCCCAAAAAAAAATTTCCCAAAAAAAAAAATTTCTCCAAAAAATATCCCCAACCCAGTTTTCAAAATCAAAATTAATTGACTCTAATCCACCTTTACATTTTTATTGACATGTAAATATCCCATAAAATTCGGCCCTATGAAATTGGAAAAGGAATATTGATTCCGATGATTTGCTGTTTTGGTTACAGTTAATATTCTACAATCATTCAATTTATTTTCCTTAAATCCCTTAACAGGCGGAAAAGACTGTAAAAACGCCTAAGCAATATACCTTTTTGGATTCCAATAAATTCTGTTAATATGTGGGATGTAGGAGGTATACCAATGGATAGTTATTAAATAAATTTAATGTAAAATTTCGCTATTATTAAAATTCTTTTAACAAAACCGATTTTTATATTACACCTATCCCTTGCACTACAGATATTCACACAATGTAATGTAATAATTCCCACAATGTAATGCGAAACACCCAAAAATGTGATCTACCATTACGAACTAGCTTGCGAATCTCTTAAACCAGTTTTCCTTAACCGGATATACGTAAAATATGCATTTCTCAATTTCTGAGTATTTAATTGATCGCATTTTTCAATTAGAAAGCCGTTTTCTGGTAAATTAAAAATTTCCCAAAAAAATCCCACGGCGGGATATTTTGGGAAATTTTTTAATTTACTTAATTGATTATTATAAATTTGATCCAGAGAAAAAAATTCTGAAAATTAAAAACTTGATAATTTTTATTTCTATCATAAATCATGGGGTAGATGTATACGTTGTTTTTTACAATTTCCATTACCATATAAATTTAATAAATTAATTAATGTTACATAAATGTACTTTATATACTAATAATTAATTGGATAATTGACATTTATACAAAATACTGTATTAATATTGTCGAGTATTAAATGAAATTGTTTAGATTGTACCCCGAATCGGACCCGGAGATCCGTAGATGGGGGTTGATGGGACTCATTTTTTTTATATCAAATTGATGAATATTTATCTATTACAACCAATTGTTTCATAGAATACAATTTTATCGAGATAAATTAGGGTATATATCCTATCTATTCTCTATTGAATTATTTCTGGGACCAAATATAATCTATATAGCCACAATTTTATGGGCTTTTATTGGATTAACATCAAACTTTTACCACAAATGCCATTACATTTTATTTCATAAGCATATAGACAGGATCGTACCAAATATTTAATCCTGTTGCTGTACAGAAATTATGCCTGGCTACATCTGAATGATCTGTCTGAATTGATCAATTTTTAAATTTATTTTAAATATAAACATCCGGATTTGGTATATTTGGGGGGGTAGTTTCCTATGAGAAATCGTTGTAATTAATCAATGGATATTCTTTCGAGACCCTGTAAAATCAATATTAATTTATCTATTAAAGGCTAAATAGGGTTAACATCATATTGGATTTGAAACAGAATATTTTTTGACTTTTTTTTTTAAATCCATAAAACAAATTTATTTTTATTAGAAGTCAATAAATTTTAAATGCCAATTTGTATTCAACACCATGCCCGATATTCTATAATCTGGCATAACAAAAAAGAAGTATAACATTTCGTCGCGTCGCGTAAAAAATATATTTTATCCTTGTAAGGATTTGGGGCTAGAAAGGAGTGTGAATTGATTGTATTCAGTTGAACACGCAACCCATATAAATCTTTTGTTTACGCAAAGCACGTAAATGTTGTCCGTCCGTCGCAAAGGAAAATTGTGACAAATATACAAATGATTGGATAGTGAAAATTCTGGGTTAATTTGTTCAATAAGTCTAAGGTTCGATTATCCTTAAAAATCTACCGATTAGTTAAAAACGTGTTCCTGCTTCATCAACCGCACATTATGTTCCATTTCAGATTATTGGTCATTTCTAGTAATCAGAGGGATGAAAAATAACACAATAATTAGATTGAATGATTTATATCCTCTATACCTAAACGTCCTTTATACGGTAAAAATTAAATATACGAAGGAAATCATAGTTATTGTATATGATTTTCTTCCAAAGAAAACCTTTCTATTCACATTTGTTTTCTTCAATGCTAGAAATTAGTTTTAAGATATGGGAGATGGAGTGAAGAAACGGAAATTCGACAATATTGTACATAACTTTTTGTCGATTTATGAGAAACACATTATCCCAAAATAAGGACGAAGAAAAAATATATATATATATTAAGGAAAATTTATAGCAATATTCAAAAACTCCTATATTATAACACGAAATCGTTGTATAAATTGAAATCGATTATGTTTATCACTTAAACATCTGGTGCCTTTATAAAAGATTTTCCCAAAAAAGCTATTGGCATTTTTCTTCCTTTGCCTTTCTATGATTGGCTTCCGTTTTTATTTTCTCTATTAATAAAATAACACCCATCATATATAATTTCATAAAAAGGAAAAGTTTTTCGGAAAATCTGTTAGCTTCGACGTGTCTGAAAACTATAGTTTTCCAATAAATCTTTAAGACGTTTTCGTAAATGTCTTTAAAAGGATTTTATTGAGACAAATAGTTAAGGGTTTCAATTTTCTCGTTAGTATTAAAAGTAACTCCCATTTTAGAGATCAGAAAGAAAATTCGAAAATAAGTAAATTTATAGTTTTAATTTAGAAAAAAGAGTTACTAAAAATAATTTCCAGATTTTAGATGACTGTTTATGATAAATATCCAATATTTTTGAGTATTGAATATTTAATTATTTGTGTGAGATTTACAATTTTCGAAAAAAGCTTTTCATAAGCTTTAAAGCTCCAAGGAGCTGTTAACATCGAATATAATTTTATTGAAACATTGAAACTATTTTTCGAACCAAATAATTTTTCTGACTCGAAACTGAAAAATTTCTCAAAAAAGCTCATTGAAATTCCCAAAGCTCAACGAAAGCTTTTAATTAAAATATCGCTGTACTATATTTTCAAATATAATTTTCATCTGTTTAATGAAATTTGATTTTCATAGAAAAGCTTTTCACGAACTTAAAAGCTTACAGAAGCTTTTAGTTCCAAGTATACGCATTGAAACGTATTTTCCATCTAAATAATGTTACTACCTCGAAATTGATATATTTTTTAAAAAAAGGTCATTTAAATCCCTAAAGCTCACCGAAAGCTTTTAATCTAAACATCATTTTACTTCTTTTTTAAATCTAATTTTCATTTGTTTATGAAATTTGAAATTTCTGTATAGAAGCTTTTCACAAACTTAAACGCTGGAAGAAGCAAGAACCCATTTTCCATCTAAATGATTTTACTGGGTCGAAATTTATTAAAATTTATAAAGGTTCAATAAAAGCTTCCAAAACTCATTAAAATCTTTCAATTTTTTTTCTTGTTTTTATAACAACTTCCATCCGATTAATTATAATAAAATAAAATTCATATTCCTACAAAAACTATTTAAAAAAGCTCTAGGAAAATTTGAAGTTCCGTCCATTGTCATGAACCCATAGTCTACAATTGTTTGATCCAATGATGCCAACTATTTCTATGCAATAAATGGAATGGAATCAACAATTTTGTAACGGAGCTTCGAATTTAGCCAAGACACGAACCTAACTAAAATTCTTATGTAGCAAAGACACGACCCAAAAATCTATTCTTGAATTACAATTCCCAAATAAAAAAACATTAATTTACGTCAACAAAATATTTCTTTAATATTTTCATATTTGAAAAAAATGCCTCCTAAAAAAAATGTCCCATCAAAAAAATTTCGCTATTCCAAAATAATATCCCACATGAAAAAATGTAATGTTGAAACGAAGCTTCAAATTTAGCCAAAACACGAACCGAAGCGAAATTCCTACTTAGCAAAGACACAACCCAAAAATCTGTTTTGAAATTAAAATTTTTAAAAACAGACATTTACGTCAAAAAAATATTTTGTTTATATTAAAAAAAAAATATCCCCAAAAAAATTTCCCTTACAAGAAAGTAGTCGTTTCCAAAAAATATCCCACATGAAAAAATGTAATACAAATTTGTGTACCGGATCTTCAAATTTAGCCAAGACACGAACCTAACTGAAATCTCGACTTAGTAAAGACACGACCCCATAAAATTCCCCATGATATAGAATCCTCTTTTCCAAAACAAAGTCTCACATGAAAAAATGCAATCAAAAATTTTGTAGCGTAGCTTCTGACCAACTTCCATGAGACCTTTATCTTCTAAGACCGCTACTTGGTTCTTTATATCATTTCTAAATTTGTCTCCATAATTGTTTACCCTTTCCTACTATTCGCATATCTTGTTCGAGTATTTTTGACAATTTCTTAACTGTCCTCGAATTGTTTCCTAACAATTTCCTAATTATTTCCAAACATTTAATCCCACATATCCCAAAGTTATTTTCTACCGTTCTGAATCGACGACTCCTTATTCTAATCGAAAAGCTTAAAGAAAGCTTTTAGTTTCATATAGTTTTCCAATCCAAATTTATTTCCTATAACGTAATTTGAAATTTTCTCGAAAAGCTTCATTCATGACCCGAAAGCTCGATGAAAGCTTTAAATTAAAACTTTCTTTTATTAATTTTGAGATCCCTTTGTCATCCGATTATATAAATTTAAAAAAATATGACTTTTTCCATCAAAAGCTCTTGATGAATTTGAAAGCTCAAAGAAAGCTTTAGTTTTTGGATATTATTTTATAGGCTTTTTATCAATTTTCCAGTCGAATAATTTATGTAAAATGAAATTTTAAATTTTCTCAGAAAAATCTCGAAAGTGCAAGCTTGATGCATAAAAGTTTACTGAGACCTTTTGATAAAAATTCCATTTTCTTTATTTGGAATCAACTTATCATCTAATTAATTAAATTTTAGTGAAATCTAGAATTTTTTACCAAAAGCTTTACCAAATCGTAAAAGCTCAAAGAAAGCTTTACGTTAGAAATTTAATTTTATACATTTTAAAACCTATTTTTCTGCCAAATAATTCTACTATAACGAAATTTCATATTCCCTCAAAAAGCTTTATCAGAATATCCAAAGTTTACTGAGAGCTTTCAATAAAAATTTTATTTTATTTGTTTGGAATCTCCTTTGCATCCGATTAATGAAATTTTAATTAAATCTGAAATTCTCCCTTAAACGCTTTTTGATATTGGAAAAGCTCATAAAAAGCTTTAACTTTCGGATATAGTTATATACGCATCGAAACCTATTTTCCAGCCAAATAAATTAACTGCAACGAGATTTCAATTTTTCACCGACAAGCTTTTATAAAAGCTCCCAAACTTCACTGAGAGCTTTTAATTATCTAAAATTAATTTATTTGGAATTTACTATTTATTGTATTACAGAAATTAAAATTTAAATTTAAATTTTCCTCTAAAAGCTTTTGAGAATTTTTAAAGCTTAATGTAAGCTTTGAGTATAGAATTTAGTTTTGTAGGTATTTAAACCCATTTTCTATTTAAATAATTGTGCTTCAATGATATTTCAAATTTTGTAAAAGATCCTTCAAAGCTTGTCGAAAGCTTTTAATTAAAATATCATCTCAACTTTTACAATTTTCAATTTTCTCTACTTTACCCCCATAGAGGAAAATCTTTTATTTTTTTTAAACGGATATGTCATGAATAAAATGCCCTAGAACTTCTAATTCCATTAATTATACTAAGTCTCGAATAACATGTCATTTAATTTTATGTTACATGTTATCATTGACCTAATCACAAGCTATGTGTACTTACGTAAATATTGATTTATAATTACTTACTATTAAACTACTGAATAGGTATTCTAATAAATAGAAATAAAATAAATATAAAATCATTTTCCCACAAAGAATTAACCTTACAACTATCCATCCTTGTCATGCAAACCACTGAAATTTGTTAGTGGGCTTTTTATTTGGATTAATTTGAATATTCTATTAAAGCTCATTTGTATGGCTACCCTCATTGACACACATGGGTGTAGCACGCATGTTATAAATAAATTTAATACACATCGCACTAAAGAAAAAATAATCTTACCCTCATCCCTAGTTAATCTGATAGTGAATCGGCGGGTGGGAGTATTGAACAACAATAAAATCTTAATAACCACTACAGGTAGTTAGACTAATTGATATTTAAAATGCTCGTCTATTATTAGCCATTCATATTAAATCAATAAAATAATGAATAATATATAGTATTTTTACTACATTATTTAACCCACTTACTTTTCTAGCAGCTAACATAGTTGATAATTGGACAGAGAGAACTTATACGGGTACAAATGGGGGGCAAACATTATTCATAGTAACTATAAGGTAAATAGTCTTTTGAATTCTTTTACAACGGTCGTACAAAACAAGAAATATTAAGGAAATAAATAATAATTATTTTTTCTTAATACAAGTATTAACGATGTATCGATTGGTCGCGTTTTTTATATTAAAATTTATCTAAATTGCTTTGTGGATTTTAAGAGAGTTTAGATATCTCAGTGGAACGTTACAAATTCCGATATACGCGTAAGATTAATTTAATTTTGGGGTCCCCGTCTATAGTCATAATTAATATATTAATGTACCCAAATGAATGGATATTTTTTGGTTGAAAAAAATACATAGCCGGAGGCAACCGGATTCATTAATATTTTACCAATAATATCACATAAAACGAACGGTCGGAACGGTTATTAAATAATAATAATGAATCATGAGTAATTAATTTAATTCAATTAATTTCTTAATAAAAATAATTTCTTTTCATTGATGATTTTTAAGTCGGATAAAAGGTATTTTTAAGGAAAAATAAATTTATAGAAATTACAGTTTTTAAATTTTAAAACTGAATGATTTCATAACTCGGTTTTAAAATTTATTAGAAAGGTTTCACTGGATCGATTTATATTGAATTAAATTGTTCTGAAAAGAATGGAATATTTTGCAACGCAATGGTCAGTAGAGTTCGGTCAGTTTTATTAAAATCATTGAATTTTCTAGAGATTGAAAATTCAGAAATTTCATGATAAAATAGATAAATTTACCGAAAATAAGAGATGATTTTCGAAAATCAGAAAAATGAATGAAGGTTTTATGAAAATCAAAATTTTTTTTCAGGAAACTCGATAATTTCTCTAAAAATCCAGTTTTCATGAAAATCTGGTGTAGTTATGAAATTCCAAAAATTTCATGAAATTTCAAAAATTTGGAAATTTCAAGAAATTTCAAACATTTTGATTTTACAAAAATCGGGAAATTAAAGAAAATTGACTTTCCATAGAAATTGGAAAATTTTATTAAAAATGTCGAAATTTCGAAATTATGTAAAATTTCAGAAAATTTCAAAAAATAAGGTAAAATTAAGAATTTTAATTTTACGCATGCGTTTTTTTTTGTAATTCATTTTTACTTAAATATAAGCCCACGTTGATTTGATTTAATTTAATAATTAAATAATTAAAATATATATTTTTAAATAATTCTTGTTTAATAGATAAATTTCTAAGTTTAAATTATTCTAAAAATTAATTATAGAAATTAAAATAAATTAATTAAATGTTTTGAATT
>JANTOP010021382.1:0-13099 GCA_027564815.1 Symmerus nobilis | reverse complement strand
TTAGTAACTGAAGGTCGGATGGGGAAACAAAAAAATACGTGTGGATTATTTTTTCAACCCTAACAAATTCTGAAACTGTTATCGAAATCGAAAGGGGTCGGGACCAGAGGATGTAACTTTCGTATGGAATTGCTGTATGAAGAAAAGAAGCAAGCAACAGTGTAATAAAACTGCTTAATATTTTACTTTTTTTTTAAACGCGAGTTGCAGTGTCATATTTGGTACAACAAATATTACTCTTTGAGACTCAGAATCGCGGAATCTGTTTCCCGACAGATGGCGTTGTCTTAGCCTTTTTCAATCGGGCAATAGTACAGTAAACTTTTTCGTGGGTTTAGACTCGAAATGATTGAAATCGAAATTATATATCATTCCGCCAAAGTGTCAATATATTTTCCAACATATTTTCATAGTATATCATTTCAAATTTCGTGTCAAAAACAGTGTTTGCGGGGAATTTTACTGCATTACTTTAAAAAAAAACCTGCAGCTGAAGCACATAACATTTTTTAGGAGACTTACGGGTACCATGCTCTGTCGGAAAGAACGTGCAGAGATTTGTTTTAACACTTCAAAAATATGGTAAAAATCAAATCTGGCTTCTGAGGGTAAAGATCTGCCGCACCGAAAAAGTTTGAAGACGAGGAATTCGAAGCATTAGTCGATGACCTATGACCGACGCAAAATGAACTTGCAGAATCATTAGAAGTTCACACAACAGTTGCCAAATTGGATGCCGTACGAATTGATGCTGAGGGACGTCGAACGGCGTTTTTCACGTACGAATAGCTGTTCCATATGGATATTTTTGAATATAATTATATAAGTAAAACCCACAAAAAAAATAATAAAAAAAATTTTTCCGCGTAAAAACAGGATTAGTACATTTCTCGGATGGTATTAACAATGAGAATAGAAACAAAATAAGAGAACCAAACGTAGTGTACTTTTATTTCTGAGTAAAATAATTCGGATCCATAATTTTATAAGCGATTTGGATCCATTTCCATTGTTATACACATTTTTTTTGCGTCATTTTCTTTATATGAGATTGGTCATCTACCAGTAACTACATTTATCTATGGTATTAACTATATACCTATGTAATTGTGCTTGCTTACATTTTTTCTTTCAAAATAAGCTTAAACAGAGAAATCCAACGTATTATATCGCGTATGTAGAACAAAAACTCACTAACTAATACATTTTTATTTTTTCGAGTCATGATGCTTTCTCTATACATTTTCATCATTAAAAACCCAATATACCAAAACATTTCTTAATAATACAAGTAGTTTATTATACAATACAGGTGTTATATAAGAAATTTCTTGGGTATATTGGATTTTTAATGATAAAAATGTATACAGAAAGCATCATGACTCAAAAAAATGAAAATGTAGTTAGTGAGTTTTTGTTCTACATAGGCGATATATTAGATTACATCATTATGAATAGACATTGTACCTACACTAAATAAATTAATATATCTTAACTACAACCTTAAAACTTCATCCATAACTTTAGACTACTGAAAACACGTAGTAATAAGGAAATAAATCTGAATTCAAAAACAATACAGTTTATGTAGCTGTAGTTATTTTTGGATAGTAAAAACAATCTTTAATTGCAAAGTTACTAGTACGCGTTGTAATAGTTTACAAATTCAACAAGATAAAACATTCAGAAAAACTCATTTTTCATGTAATTGCATATTATTTATTATACGTTATACGAAGGACTTGGGACAAAAACTTTATAGTCAACAATATAAAAGAAATAAGTAAATTATGAAATTTTGTTGAGGATAGCTAAGTACTGACATCGCGTTAGTGTGAATATAAAAAAACGTTATAAAGGAACTAGAAGACATTAGACGTCATACGAAAAAATCAATTTTTTACCATACAAAATTTTGCAGAATTTACTGTATTTTGAAATACAGTTCCGCCTGGACATTCGCGGATTTCATTATTCACGATTATAGAATGAAATATATTTCGAATGAATAGTCATGAAAATGTTTAAAGATTAACACAAAAATTACACAAGACAGCCGAGGTATGGTTAATGGTTATTCAAATTCGAATGTCAATTGACGGATATAGGTTTAGAAGGTCCCTGTCATTTTTGATAATATGTCGAGAATTCTTATGAAGAAGATAAAAATTAACAACTAAACAAGGACAAATTACAAAAAATGTCCAATCGTTCATTTGGGACTAAAATTGTCTAAATCCGACCACCCAGTACAGTGTTATAGCTTTCAAAGTTCGATTTTAAGAGAAAAAATATTATTCATGCTATTCTTACATACCCGGTTTTTTTAACGTAACCGCCACGAATGTTATAGGACTTCTGTAGTTCCGTTTAAATATACGAGAAAATCGTATATCTAAGAAACTTTAGTGCATTTTTTAATGTAGGTACAGATATTTTGTGGTACGTAACGATTCTTGCCCAAGATCTTCATATAGTATGTGACTACATCTTCCATATTTCTTAATGTACAAAACGCTATCAAAGATAGGAAATTTTCTTTTAATTTCTCTATTTAAGAAAGATATTTTCTTATGAAAATCGTTACAGTTTTATCTGTTATGTACATCAAATAATAAATACCCCAGCTTTGGGTGTTTCTCGTAACAAATAAAATAAATTACACTGTATTGTGTTTGCAGTCCTCTTTCAGGAGTTTTTTTCTTTTATATTTAAACTAATAGGTTCCAACCCACAATAACTATTAATAACTATTTGTCCATATAACCTAACCACATTGCATGCTATATTAATACGAATCTAGAGTACCTATGATAATATCCATAAACTTAACTATCAAACTGATTGTTGTTGGTAATTTTCATTTTCAAATATTACAAATTCATTTTATAAAGTCTATAAAACTATAAAATAATCCTATCTAATATATACCCTAGTCTGTCTGTTAGTCGGTCTGAAACTAAACATAAACACGCAAACAAAATTATCAAATAAACGCGAAAAATCAAAACGGGTAAGATCTAGTATTTTATAAATTAACATTAAAAAACACTATAGCAGACGGATATAAAAAACGGCAAGCATTGTAAAATTTATGAATAAATAAATCAGAGAATTTCCTTCCGTACCTACATTTCTCATCTCCCTAGACATACATTTGTCCTACCATATCATACAAAAGAAGGTATAGATATTATAAATTAATGTTCTAATATTGCATACCAACATGGAATCTACGTAATAATATCTTCGTATTTTTGATGGATATTAACTGTGCTACTATTATATACAATAATACAATTGATTTACAAGAAACCAACGCAGCGGTGTACTTAAGTTCGGACTACCGATCTTAAAGAAAAATCTAAAATTGATTTTTAATTAAAAACGAAGAAAATGAAGTTTTCTTTGATTCAAAATTTATTCGTGTGTAATGCTTGTCAACATTACCAACATATGAATATCGACATACGAGTAAGCGTCAGAAAAGGAAGTCACATTAGGTCGAATGTAGACATTTTCAACGTCCTTCTTTAGTCTCAAATGATTTGATTGAGCGTATATTTTCCTCATTGCGGTGCAAATTAGCAAAGGGAAAACATAAACTGAAAGCCGATTATTGAAAGTTATTAGTTTTTCAGATATGTATAATACATCTTTTTCTACATAAATTTCAATGTTTTCCCAATTTTTGTGATTAAATATCTTAATTTCTAAAGAAATGTGTAAAAACGTTACGCTTATCGACTTGACAGGCCAGACTTATTGTTAATTAATTTAAATAATAAGTTCTTTGAGTTATAGTTTTTTGCAGACTCCTTATCAGAAAGTTCTCTTTTGTAAAGAAGTTGATAAAATTGCAACAATTAAAATACGAAATGTATGCAATATGTATTATATATTAAGTTGAAGTATAACATTAATAGAATACACCATATTTGAAATAAAATTATATTCAAAGTACACGGATTGTAACTATATTATTATTATAGCTTTTAAGCTCCGGAATTATACTTGTTCATATCCTACGAATATTACGAACAGGGCATTACAGTGCTGTCAACACAATCCTTA
The DNA here is from genome assembly GCA_027564815.1 of Symmerus nobilis. Classification (NCBI taxonomy): domain Eukaryota; kingdom Metazoa; phylum Arthropoda; class Insecta; order Diptera; family Mycetophilidae; genus Symmerus; species Symmerus nobilis. Next base: position 9,025 of record JANTOP010021382.1, on the reverse strand, counting down.
TAAATCGAACGAGAATAAAACAATTATATTAGTTTATTCATTTCCATTATCGACAAAATTCAAAATTATTACAAATGTATTAAGAAAAGTAGTGTCCTAAAATAAATAATTTAATTAAATCTGTCTTATAACTTGTTAATTGAAACGAAGATTTATACAAAACTTAACGAAACGGGAGTTTAAAAATAATTAAATTACACCGTCCTTATTAAGAAATCGATAATGGTGGAAATTAAACCATCCCTGAAATTACCATACTTTATGCAAAATGCATATTTCCTAATTTTCCTTTTATGACTTAAAGTGAAGAAAATATCCGAATGTATTCATATTTCATAATACATTTTCTATCCACTAGTAACAATATTTTCTAATATAGTAAAATCCTCTCACGTCGAACCGAACAATGGTATAATATAAACGTGTATATGTATAATATCCCTTCTACTATAACTATATATTATAAAAGTTTAAAGTAAATAAAATAGGTGTATCAACGTATTCTTAATCATATACGTATATACCTACACGCTCTATATGTTTATGATGAACCAATAAGAATGAACACTTTAATAACACCGCTAAACCCCATTCAGTACGTTATATTTTGTAGCATGGGAAAATAACTCTATTTTATGTCATTTTTCATCATGTCATTGACAATCTAGAACCGACGTATATGAGAACCCTCTACAAAACAATATCGTGAGCACCTCGTCTAGCCAATATTTATTTCTTAAATTCTTATGTAATATTATGGGTGTCCTATTGGGTGGGTCTAAGCGTAAATAATATCAATATTTCTTTGAATTCCCAACGTATTATCCTAACGCAGGGGTTTCCAAACTTTCCTGCCTGCGCCCCCCTTTAGCTGAAAAAATAGAGGCGCCCCTACCGAAAGTTTTAAAATATGCTCAATGATATTCCGATAACAATATGCGCCAAAATATATAAAAGAGAAATCTCTGTGATGTAGATGCCATTATACTTGTCATTATATTACTTTGACGCATTAAGCAAGAAAATGGCAATAAAAATTTTTTTCTATGGATAAAATTTCGAGATATGAATTTTTGAAAATTTTTCAGAGGTAGTCTCACATATTTGAACATATCTCGAGTTAGAATTGATGGATATGGTTAAGTATTATAAGATATCAAATTAAAGGTATAATTAAATTACATACTTACAAAATCTTTTCACCAACTTTGCCAGTCCGCTCAGTAATTTTGCTACAATTTAAAAAAATGGCGAAAAGTTATTTCTTGCTCTCACAATTGAAATCGAAAATTCACTAAATTGACAAGAAAAAGTATCGAGAAAGTCAAAAAATACTCAGTTTATCATTTTTTGACGTGGAGATGTTACAATTGTATAAAAAATGGACAAATTTGAAATTGCTTTCCAAATAAAAATGGGAAATATCTGTCACCTTGAAGTAAGCTTTCAATAAGCTTTGGAGACTTTTGAAGTTTATTTTGGGAAAATGTGAATTTTATTGAGGAATTGTTATCAGGATAGAAAATAGATTTTAGAACATACAAAATTAGGTTCAAAACTTAGAGATTTCATAGAACTTATAATAGTTTCACGAAGCTTTTAGCAAAAATTTCAAATTTAATTTCAATTTTATATACCGGATAAAAATTGTATTGAAATTAGATATATTAAAATGTTTAAATTTTTAGCTTTCAATAAGCTTTTGAGACTTTAGAAGTTTGTTTATGAGAAAACAATGTGAAATTTCATTAAGGGATCGTTATCTGGATAAAAAATAGATTGTAAGACGTACAAATTTAGGTTCGGTACTAAAAGCTTTCATTGAGCTTAAAATGGTTTGGGAAAGTTTTTGTTCAAAATCTTCATATATCATTTGAATTTAATGAATCGGATTAAAATTGCATCCCAAATTATATAAAATAAAATTTTAATTTTAAGCTTTCAAAGAGCTTACCGAACTTTTGAAACTTTTTTTCTGAAATTTTACAATTTCGTTAAACGACGTTTGGGTAGAAAATAGATTTTAAAACTGAAAAAATAAGGTTCGGAACTTTATAAATAGGAAATTAAATAATTAACTAGAATAAGTGGAACAAACAGAACAAAAATTTATTTATTTAATAATTTTATTTTCTTATTGCTTTATATAATATTTTATTACAAATATTTTTTAAATTAAATATTAACTTGATTTGTTGAGTAGCTGCCCATATTTTAGAAGGTGTGCTCTGCGCCTTCTGCTCATTAGACGGCACGCCACTATAACACTATACATAAAGTATAGTGGCTTCAAGGTCACAAAAGGTGACGCATGGTGTAATTAGTACAAAAAAGATTCTGCATGTATGTTTGTTGAATTATTGAAACGCTGAATTGCAAGAACCATTATCTAATGATTTTTATAAATGCTGGAACATGCAATATGGAAAAACCGCCTCAACCAAACGACAAATTTGGCCAGTCTAGCGTCCCCCCCCCCCCCTGATTATTACAATTTTTACTGATTACGTCTCTGATTTATTTTTCCGAATATTTCAGAATTAGCACAACCAATATATTATTTTAGACTTTTTCACTATCGTTCAACTAGTTAACTAAAATTAGAATAATAGAAGGAAAGTTAGAACACTTAGGCGTGAAGCTAAAATTGAAATGTTCGAACAATGGTTACCCAATAAATTTACTCATTTTCTTAAATGACAATATTAAATATAAATTGGGCGAAGGGGGAGGGGAGTATCTCTTTACCGGAGGTGGTGAAAAATGAGAAAAACTAAAAATCAATTTTTTTATTAACAAATTTTTTAATAATAACTCCATTCAATAATCAGTACCGAATCACACAATCATACAAGACCCCCGAATGAGCAGAATTTAGTCAAATTTTCTAATTATCAGGGGATTTTTCCGATATAATTTTACCAAGATTTTTATTTTTTGTGGCAAAACCATTCACTGATTACTATTACTCATTTCCAAACTGGTTCGACGGCCATGTTCCTCCAAATCGAACTACTTATTATGAATATATTTTAAAATTTATTTAAATTTGGAAAATAAATATTTCCAGCAAATGAAGTCTATTTTATTTAGAAATTTCAAACGTAGACATTTCAAAGGACAATATTTTCAGTTACACCCAATATTTCGAATTAACTATAAATAAACTAGATCTAATTGTACAATGTGAATTGTAGATACACTATGCTTATAGAATAATAATATTTTCCCAAGATGCCTCTTCAATCCTATACAAGTCTAATACTTTATACATCGCTTGCCCTGATTTTCTTCCAAAAATAAACGAAATATGAAAATTATATACTTACAACAAATGTACTTCAATTGATACGTTTATTATGATAAAATAGAATTGTAAATAGTACACAATATACCTACAATAATATAGTGCGACATGTAAACCACATTGCATTAAAAGAATTTTACTTTAACCAACGTTTATACCATTCCTATTTTTTGGGATACTACTATTTGTCGAGTATATAAATTAGAGCTTTCTTCTTTGCTTGCTTGCTTGTTTGGGATATATTTATAATATTTAGATTATTATAACGTACTAATTCTTCTTAGGTGGCCCAGAGCTCTGGTTAAATTCTGAAATAATGTATAATAAAAATTTGTGTTTTTGAGAGGCAAATTTATGTTAATTTTTAGAGATAATTTCCACAAAAGATAATATTTTAAGTTAACTGAAAAAATAAATAGAATAATTTATGAAAAGGATTAAAAGGAAACACATTTGGTGCTTTAAGCAAGCCACTACTTATTAAATTATTTTCTACTAATAATAATATTGCTATAATAATCAAAATATTATTATCATTATCAAATATTTGGCACTTGCAAAGTTTGGGTGAACAGACGCGGCCAACCAAATAAAACTAACATAAAATTTTAATGATATTTCCCATGCCAACATTCAGTTATTAGTTACTGTAAATGTAAGTGCTATTAAGTAAAGGGATGCTAACAAATTTGATTCGGTTATCTTGTACAGCAATAAGTATCAAAATTATGTATAAAAAATCATTGATTTGAAAATGGAGTATATTACAATATTAAACTATTATGTATTAGTATTAGTACTGTGTAGTATTAGTATTACACTGAAGTTTTCACAGTAGTAATAAAATCTAATCTGTACTACCAATATTCTAACGACAATATGGACGGAATAATTGGGTAATATAATATTGAAAATAATTCAGAAGTTTAACGATATAAGTCTGAACAATTAAACAATAGAATTAATTATATTACAATTTTTTTTCATAATTTTGAAAACAAAAAGATGTAAAACTTTGGACAACGTTAATACCACAATCCACAACAATCCTGGTTTTATTTTAATTTATATTGGAAATTATAATTATTATATGCTATTTAAAATCTACATGTAATATGTAATAACAATAACTATAGTTTTAGTAATTATCTGTAACGCATCATTGGCTAATAAATAACAGATCATTGGTTTTACATGCTATCCAATTAGCTTAATTTAACAAAATAATTAAATTAGAACCAATAGCAATCGAACGCAAAATAACTAATAACCAATTTTGAATTTATACATGTTGGTTTTTGTGTCAGTTTGCATTCATTAAAATGTATTCTAAGCTAAATTGGCAACTCGTACTTGCATATGTGTGAATTTAAGCATAATCTAAAAAATACTTCATCAAGTATTCATGAATAGTGTAAATTAGTAATTATATATTTAGTTTTGATACGAAATAATTTTATTATCTCAAAATTAGGTGCCGAAATAATAAGAGACTACAAAAATTACAAACTATTTACAAAAATTTATGTAGAGAACGTGAAACTATTCGGGAATCATTTTTTCGCACGATTAATCAGGCTAATTATTTTTTGTATACATAATTTGTCTATTAACCTAAGCTTACTTCTATTTTCTAATTCTCATGGTTGTGTAGTAATAGATTTCTGAAAAATATCTTACATAAAAAGAACAAGGAAAGATAAATCGACTTGGTGGAAGACGACGATGAATTTTAAGAAAAAAAAGTTATGTATAATTTATAATTTCATGTCCTTGTAGATATTGGATAAAAATGGATTGTTTCACTTCTTAAACGCGTTTGGCTTTTAGACAATTTTCATGAATTATCCCGATTTTTTTCAATTGATTAAATGACAATTCAAAATAATTTAATTTCAAAGTAATTTTTCCAATCAATTTTCACAAAGCTTTATTTCAAATTTTTCGATTGTAGTCCATTCCCTTGAACCTCGAACCTTACTTTTCTTAGCATCAATATTCAACATATAACAGGTCACACACACCAATGTTTGCGCGGAAATGATGAAACAAGTGATAAAAAAATGGATATTACCTGCTTCGATATCTGCTGATACAAGATTCGGATATCTGTTACAAGAAATTCAAATTTTCTTCTATGTTACAATTTTTCGTTTTATAGGTCTACGGGTAATCTGAGTTATCAATGAGTATACACATTTTGCAAATATATATATCTGGAAAATTTTGAGAATAATTTTTAATGTCGAAATTTTATTAAGGGTATTTCGCTCAATTTGAGTGAAACTAATTTTTTTGGACAACTGATTAGCTAAATTAAAACTATTTTCAAGGTTTTGAGATAAAAAATTTTTTGAGTCATTAAAAATTTTATTAGGAAAATTTTGCCCGATTTGGCTGATTCAATTTTTTCTGGACAACTGATTAGATAATTGAAAAACTAATTTCCTGGTTTTGAAATTAAAAATTTTTTGATCCAATTTGGAGCTCCGCTTCGAGATATTGATTATTTTCGGAAAATTTTGAGAATAATTTTTAAAATTAAAATTTTATTAAGGGAATTTCGCTCAATTTGAGTGAATCTAATTTTTTGGACAAATAATTAGCTAAATTTAAAACTAATTTCACGGTTTTGAGATAACAATTATTTTAGCCAATTACGAACTTTGCTCCGAGGAATAGAATTGAAAATATAATTAAATTGAATAATCAACTTTTGAAATCAAAATTTTATTATGAAAATTTTGCCCGATTTGGCTAATTTGATATTTCTGGACCATTGATTAGATAAATTAAAAACTAATTTCCTGGTTTTGAAATAAAAAATTGTTTGAGCCAGTTATGAGCTCCGCTTCGAGATATTGATTATTTTCTTGTTAATTTTGAGAATAATTTTTAAAATCAAAATTTTAATAAGGGAATTTTGCCCAATTTGAGTGAATCTAATTTTTTTGGACATTAACAGTCAAAACAATAGGTTAACTCCGGGTGAAAGTGCTCCGAAGCGTCCAAAAACGCAACTATGGACATGAAAGGTTATAGCCTCCGTATTTTGGGATGCGCACGGAGTATATTCATTGACTATCTTGAAAAACGTAAATCCATACCTGGCGCTTATTATTCATGATTATTGAATCGTTTGAAATTTGAAATAACAGAAAAACGGTCGCATTTATAGAAGAAAAAAAATTCTCTGTCATCACGACAATGCACCTGCTGATTAATCATCGTTAGTTCCGCAAGCAAAATTTTACAAAATCGGGTTTGAACGCGACCCAGACCTGGCCCATAGCGACTTCTACCTGTTTCGAAACCTGAAGACTCACCGGTAAGCGATTTTACTCAAATGAGGAACTCATAGCTGAAACTGAGGCCTATTTTGTAGATCTTTCAAAGGATTACTTTTTGGACGGGATAAAAAAGTTAGAAAATCGTTGAATGTTGAAAAATAAAACCAAATTTGGCCAAAAAAATATTTTCTTGTTTCTCTTTTATTCCAAACTTTTTGATCCACCTGGCACTTTATAGTTTAATATAAACTAACAATTTCAACGTTTATCCATCCCAGTTCAACAGAATTTAAATTCTCTTGCGTGTATTTGTTTGTATATCCGACTAAATTTTATTTTATATTCTGCGTCCCAACCTACTACACGGAATTACAATAAATTCCGCTTCATACTAAGAAAAAAATATCAGAAATTATTCTGCAATTTTTCTGCTGAAACCATACTTATGCAACAGAAACTATTGGGATCGTAAATTTATTATGCTATAAACACTTCAAATTAATGAATTCAACGTGATTTTGTGTTAACAAAGAGTATTGAATGAGAATAGATTCATATTATTACATAGCTTAATATACTATATTCTTAGTATATATACTAGTATAACATAAATTAAATTCATTCCCATATGGATAAATTAAGCTCAAGCTTATAATACTCGATAGGTGTTCAAATGAAAAATTTCATAATAAAAATAGTTTATAACGTACCAAAGGATCTCTATGTATTTATTACATTCCATTTTCAACAGTTTGTATCCCGTTGGGAATATATCCAAGCAAGAAATTAATATGAAAGGATTTCTCGACAAAATATAAATTCTCGTAGATCAGAAAAAGTATTAGTAACGAGTATAATAAAACATTACTTAATATTTCAAATATAATAAAGAGTAAATTCCATTTCGAAATTTACTATCCATTTTTAAAATAATCGTAATTATAGATAGATAATTTCCATTATATTAGTTAATAAAATTCAGTAATGGTATTTAATTTAATGCACTTAAAGATAATGTGAACAATTTTATATAAAGCAAAATTTATCACAATGAAATGTGAGAAAAAGAAGGTCAATTCTCATTATTCTCTAAAGTAGATTTCGTCCTTTATTCAATGCAATATCCAATTAGATATCTATAGTTCTGAGAAACAGACAAAAATAGTATATTCCTTTTAACAGTAACACAATTATTATCGTCGTCAATATACGGAAAAATGAAGAAATACTATAAAATGAAATGTTAAATGATAGAAGAAAATCTCTAAAAAAAAACTTTCACATCGAAATTGTGAAAATGGCAGAAGTATGGTAGTGAGAAAAGATAAATTTATTTATTTCAATCTATTTAAACATATTAAAATCATATCATATAATATGATTTAGAATCAATTGACAGGTTGATTCCGCCTTTGTACTTCTTCTGTCTACATTAGTCGAAAATAGAGTCAATAATTGCGAAGCGAATTGAATTAAATCAAATTTTGAATACGCCCATTATACGTTCGATATGTGTAGTATGTCATTATCACCTGGATAATATCAAACTAACCAAATGGATTAAGAATCATGATACAAAGTTGGTATAGGAATTAAAAGGATGTACCATAATCATTTGCACTGAAACGGTTGAATGGTTTCGTAATAATTCAAGCAGTAAATGTACGGTAAACAGAAAAAAATCATAACATAACAGAGATACAGAATGAGGCCCTTAAAGGTTTGTATTATACGAATAATTTATCTCCCTGTCCTTTTACCTAAAATAGATCATAAATTTCAACAATTAGACAATGCGGTGAGATAAATGTGGAAATTTTGTAATGTATATAAAACTTTTGGTATATCTACGAAAAAAAAAATCGTTATATGAAATATAGAAACAAATTTTAATGGATTGTTTTTCTTCTAAAACTTATCCTATAACCATCGAAGAAATGACCTATATGGTTCGGGATAGAAGCTTTATCTATAATTAAGAAGAAAAAAGGCTACATTGCATTGCAATAATGTTGATGTAAACGCACTCAACCAAACAGATAAAAATCGCTCGTACTTGTTTTTTATAATGAAAAATCATTTTTAAAGGATCTTGTCAAACCAATGTCCAAAGTACTTCAAAGCAACAAACAGTCTTCATTAAAATAATTGTTGCTTTGTAGATTCTTTGGCATTTAGAAACGTAGAAGGATTAGTTATAAGTGCATAATATTAGGTGGTTCCAAAAAATTTCGGAAATCAGGCTTATTTCTCGCATTCCAATAGTAAAGATAAAAAAGTGTAATGTGCGGATAACACAGGTCAACACGAATTTTGGGTCTGGGTTCTAGACGCCAGATTTTTATTTCTTTCACTTAACTAATAAAAGGAAAAATAGTTTTATTAGATAAAGTTTGCTTTTGTAGAAACCAGAACGATATTTCGGATT
>JANTOP010021371.1:0-13102 GCA_027564815.1 Symmerus nobilis | reverse complement strand
AATAATATATGACCGTCATTGCGCTGTAATGAATACTTTTCGCAATAAAGCCATTGTGACAACGTGCCCCGTGTGACTACGTGCCCCGGTCTACCCTAGTATATAAAAATAAGATGGGATGGAGAAGTAGAAATAAGAGTTTACATTTATAAAAATCATTTCGCAGACGAAATATTGTAACGAAAAGTAATTTCTGGTCTTCCTGATTTATCTATCTATCCATCGAATATAACCAATGTCTCAACTTTAAGCATTTGCTAACCTACGTAGTATTTTCAAGGCTTAAGATAAATACACATATATCTTGTTGACAAGAAGGTAGAGAGTTAAGGATGTTATGTTTTCTGAATATACACAAAATCACGCCATGGCTTTCAAAAAGTTTGAATGATAAGGACTTATTGGAATGGATCAAAAAAATCGCATTGATATTAAATAACTTTTAGAATGTTTCTTAATATTAAAAATAATTTTTGAAATAATGTAAATTTTTGTATACCGTCAAGTTTTTCCAAACCACTCTAATTTGTATTTAAATATTCTGAAGAGAATAACAATTCTAAACCCTGGCATTGTAGCTTATTCTATGTACTTATTTATATATTGTGCTTAACATCGTCCCAGGGAGAGGATATACAATTTTCAATTTAGAATTAAAATAAAATACTATCGTCCGTTTTAGATTAAAAATGTTTATTAAATATTTTTTATAATGGAAGTTTAAGGATTTTCCTGTTGTGAATTTATAATATTCTCATTTGCGTAAGAGTTACATTTTAGCCTTGGACTGGACATGGCGTGGTGGAATTAAATTCAGAAAACAATGCCGAGTAAACTATTAAATGTATAATCATAAAATCAGCCATTAATTTTTCTGAACAAAATGAAAAAATAATAATAGAAATGATAATTTAATTATTGGTTTTCACTCATATTTCCCATATACATTATTTCATTTATATAGTTTCTACTATAATTTCACTTTTCTATTTCCGATACCAAACCCATTCCCTTGATGAATAGTTTTATATTATTTCCTGCAATAGATGGAAATAACTACGAATAAAACTATTTTAATGCAATTTTAACACGACTTTTGCAAGTACATATAAACCTCGGTTGTTGGGTTGCAAATGTTGCAGATGCAGGAAGTTAATGGCGCTCGAGATATTCGAGAAAATTTCAATTATTTTGGAATTGTCCTGTAGAGTCCCACTACTATTGTGCGAACTTAGCATATCAGCTAGAATTTCTAATAAATCTCGGTATAAGAAACTGCACTAAAATAAGTCGTCACCGAGAATATGGAGCGATAGAAAATATTATTGAGAAATGTAGAGAGTTTTCAAATAATTTAACTTTAGATCCATTTAATTTTCCTTACTCGATAAACCCGCCATTGAATCAACTTGAATTAGTAAGAATATGAAGGGCTGTAATTTATTTATTAATAATAATGAATTTATTAGTTTAATCCAGAATTATATCGAATTAGAATAACATCAATTCATAATCATCAATCATTTTACTGTTGTATTTCTAGCGTTCAGCAATTAGTTTAGCTCTATTTCGTGGATTCTGAATTTTGTTTAAAGTTTCGAAAATATGGAAACTATTCTAGGATAACAATAAATCAAATCTTGTAATTTCTCCGGTTTCGGTTTTTTGAAATAAATTATTACTTAAATAGAAAACCATACACTATTTAAACTTATTTTTTTAAATTATTAATCCAATTCATAAATATGTTTCCTAAATCTTCATCTTGTGTAATTTAGAATGTTTTGAGTTGGCGAACAGAATATACATTTTTCTGCAAGGATAGGTATATAAAGGATAAAGAAATTCTTGAGAAAAACTTTAGTAATTGAATGCTTTTATTTTGATTAAGCAATAAACTTCCAAACCACATCCATCTTTTGTCGTCAATTTCAGCGAGGTTTTCGAAGCTTTATAATTTATGTTCTGGATTTCTTTCAAAGGTAAAATATTTTCATATTCCTTTTCCAGTTGAACTTTTAATAAAGTAGTTCTCATACTGTAAGTATCCATTATCGACATTAGTTACTCGTGTAACTTTTCATTATACTCATAGTTCAAAAGAAGTTTAATGCTTATAGAGAATAATCTCCAACTATAGCATTCCCAACTGAGATGAAGAATCTCTATTTATTATGAAATTTTAACCAAAATTTTATCGATTATTAAGTATACAAAAATATATAGGTATTTTTATCCCTATTATTCATTAAATGTGAATATTTCCCTCCAAGGCAACAAACATGTACTCGAAAATTAATTTATGATAAAGTTTTATCGATTTGCTTTTCTCTTAATATCATTAAAAATAAACACTTTTTTAATGAAATAATGGCAGCTTAGATAATGGAAAATCAATTATAACTAATATATTATCGGAAAATATGCAAAGACTGCAATGTAAACAATTATTTTTTATCTAAATATTTACTCGTATATGTTTCAAAGCTATTTTTAGTTTATAATTATAGTTTTCCACCAGTATTTTCTTTTCGGTATAAGTACAAGTATTATGTAGGAAATACTAACAATAGATTTAGAAAAAATTGGCTGTATATAGGATATCAGTAGATTTAGACATTTTTAGAAATAAAGATAATTATTGCTCAAATAGATCAGTCAATTTCAGTAGAACAACAACTAATGGCTTTTTAGCTACTATATAAGGAAAGTGATTTTAAGGGAAGTTTTTTTATTTGCCGAAAACAGATTCTCTAAGAAATTTCATATCTGGATGAAGTACTAATTCAGTAATTACAGTAATTCACAGTAATACATCATGTAGAACAGTATATGTTGGCATTGGCACTAAAAGGTATGAAAATAAAATATGAAACCCCGCATTATAATCGTATGACCAAACTATGCATATGAATGTAGCATAAATGTACAATAAATTGTGGAATAGACCGCCTCATATGCGCTTGTTTCTCTAAAATGTCAAGACCCTAACAAAGGTGGGGATATATTATATAGTGATACCTTATCATTATCCTCAATTTCATTCTCGGGGTTTTTGAATATGATTAGATGTATTTTATTTCTCCCATACAAAATTAGCCGGTCTATTATATGAATACAAGTTTATTTTTATTTATTTTTGTCTACCAATGTACAACTAACATTCTTCTTCTTCTTCAAGTGCCTTATTCGGTCACCGAACGTTGGAGATCATATATTGGCTATTATTAGCCATATGATTATCCTGGGGAATGATAATGAGGTGGTTTCCCGTTGCCTTCCTCATACAACTAACATTACGAGCATAATTATATTATTTTTTTAAATTTTATGGAAAGGAGATTTACCGTGATTTTTTGTAGATATAACAGCTAGTTCCATTATATGAATTTCCTGTATTTCAAATAATAGTTTTTCTACCTTTTCTAGTATAAAAATTTATGCTATCGTAAAGGTAAAGGACGAATTACATGCATAGTAATAAAAATCACCTATTTTCTATTAAGTCTTCATATGTTCCATTCCATATGTTCCATTTCCAATCTAATAATGTTCTCGTAAGGAAATCTAATTTTCTGTTGAATTTACAATTTTATGGATTTTATTGAAATTGATTTATGTTAATGTTATTATGCTTGCCAATGAAATTAAAGCTCATATATGTATTATGCTCTACAAACAAATTTACAAATTTATATTTTACAATCAAATTTAATTATTTCTACAATTTTATGACCAATCTGTCACTTTGTTACAATTTTATAAGAATTTTAAAATTTAATATAATTTTAATAAATCAATTAATTAAAAGAGATAATACAGATTAATAAAATTAATTACATTGCAAAATTTTATAAATAAAATGATAACTTAATAATGTCAACCAACATGTTGGTTCACATCCGCGGTTTATTTTGGAACGAAACCACCCAATATAGAATTCAATTTATATACAATCATATTTTGAGATAAATAACAAGTCCTAGTAACCTTTTTCTTCATCTACCTACCTACCTACATATCTTAATTTTTCCCTATATGTAACGAAATTGTTGAACACTATTGGTACTAACATTACTATGTGCCAATAGATGGACCCCGATTGTTGTGAACTATTCCTTCCTAACTGTTCCTTAAATAATTTATTTAATAATTTTCAATTTAATTCAGATTCGAGTCGAATTATTTCTTGGTAATAACTATACCAATTATTATATATCATCATGTTCAATATGTTTCTCCACATATACCTAGAACTTAACTCATCTAATACTATATAAATCCTATAAGAAATACGGGTTTCCATGGATTCCCATGTAATATTCCCAATTGAATATCTCAGAAACTAATCAACAGAATTTAATGAAAGTTAGTCGATATAATCAACTCATCAAACGCTATAGAAATCCATAAAAAATAGAGGTTTCCATGGATTCAAAAAATTCCCAATTGAATATCTCAGAAATTAATTAACGAAAATTAATGAAAGTTGGTTGAGACAATCAACTTATCTAGCGCTATAGAAATCCAATAAAAAAATAGAGGTTTCCATGGATTCAAAAAATTCTCAATTGAATAACTCGGGAATTAATCAGCAGAAATTTATGAAAGTTGGCAGGGATAATTACCTCATCTAACGCTATAAAGATCCAAAAAAAAAAAAAAAAAATAGAGGATTCCATGGTTTCAATTCCAGGGATATATTCAATTAGAAATTTTACGAATCCATTGAAATCTCTATATTTTTCTTTGGATTTATATAGTGTTAGATGAGTTAAATGACATGAGTAAAGAATACAACGATGGACGGTTTAAATTTGTAAAATTTTAATATTATACACAATACCGGAAAGGAGGAATACCGTCAACTACACTCTAAAAACCGCATGTAATATTACCGACGGTATCATAAGAAAATTACCGAATGTTTAATTTTACATCTGTTATGTGTAATAAAATAGTAAAATAGAAAATACAACGGTATTGTTTATTATTACCCAAATATTGTGTAATAATACGTATTTGTTACAAATTTGTATTTCTTATTTGAATTTTTAAACATTATTTGCGTATAATCCAACAAATTAAATATTAAAAAGAATAATACACACTCTAATGTATAGTTTATGGATTGGTGTGAAAAGAAAGCAAAGTTTGTCATAAAGGCATTACACTTTACGGATGCGATCAACCGACTATAAGTAATTTTATAAAACGCAGACAGAGCGATTGACATTTTTTACGGCGGCCATGACAGCAGCGCTTTCACTCGATATATATTTATAAAGAAATTTGTCGAATAAAAGCAGGATAAAATCGAGCAAGTAGTTTTGAAGAAAATAATTCATAAAATTTACACATTATTACGTGTCATATTTTCGGTGTAGTTTCACCTACTGAGAAATGGTAATATATACACAATAATTGTGTACTAAATTACACCAAATTGGTGTAGAAATTAGTTGTACACAAAAGATGGATTCTTACGAACTGTAGGTAACAAAAGTGCCTAGACTAGAATGTGTAATCTTCAACATTTTTTGTTAGAGTGTGTTTATTAGTCAAGATTATAGATTTAGTTTCAACTTCAGTATAAAGCTTTCTAAAAATCAACAAATATTATGAAAAGTTAATAAGCTTCGGACGCGTTGGAAAATTGAATGAAAGTCAGACAATTTTGCGAATTCGCGTCTAATCATATCGCGAAAATATCAGAAAAATGTACGAAAATCAAGAAATTTGATGAAAAACGGCAAATACTACATAATATGTAACATATTTCACGTTTATCACCTACAATACCTTCTGATTTTCACGAGATCTTCGGATTTTACGCATAACTCAACAAATTTCTTACCTACCTATACAGCTTTTAATTTTCTCGATTTTTTAGGAGTGATATGAAATTTTCGACATTTCAGGTTGTCAATAAATTTTCCAGTTACATGAAATTTTATCACAGTTACAGCCACGCAAATTTATAGTACACAAAATAATCCTAAAGTACCAATTTCAGCGCCAATATTAGAAATATTAATAGTGAACTAAAAGTTTCCAAAAATAACATAAAATAATAATAATATTCGAAAAACAATCATTCTATAAAATGATTTATATGGTAAACCAGCCTATTAAAAATTTGAAACCACCACTCAAACTAAATAACATTTTCAAAGTTATGCGGTGGGTTTTAAATACATATTCTACATCCTAAACGCCCTGGCATACAATTTATGCCTGATAACTATTGTATATTTTAATGCCATAACTGTGGTAAATTCTAATAATTGACAACGATTGTTAAATAATGATGGCAAATGATTTTTTTCATGATCCTTCCATCGTCAGGAACCAAAATCCGTTTTTTGTAGTTAAATCGCAAATTTAAGTATAAACTAATCATCAAGTATAGACATCATAATCTGACTGCAAATTAAAATAATGCATACAATTAAATGATACTAAATAATTTAATACGACTATCCCAGAAAGAATTAATTGAAAATTTATAAATGAATTTTATAAAATTATTTAAATTAATTAATTATGTATGCATTTCGGCATGATATACATACCATCATCGGCAAATTCTAATAGACTGATTGCATACAATTATATTCCTAAGGATATCTTCATATAGATGTATTTTATATCATTATAAATCTCTACATCCTCACGTTTTTACCACTTACCTCATTATATAATTATAAAATTGATTACTCACAATATATTATTATATAGAAAATGTTATCATAACATTACTAAACAATTGTTATTAAAAGTACCACGTATGAAGGCTAAATTGAGCGTTAACAATTTTGTATGGCTTAGTTAGTTACAGTTTGCGAGAATATCGTGTAATTTAAAACGACTATAATATTATTTGAAATTAGATTAGGTTTACAATGAAATGTACTATTAATACCTAAGTAATACATTTATTGTTATCCGGAACAAATTTCCCATGGATACTGATGCCGTTTTCATCTAATACCTTTATCTTATGTTGTAATTAATGATTATACATAAAATTCACAATTGTAGGGTAAGAGTTTTTGATTTATCGTAGGGATTCCATTCATTTAGTTTTACGTTTAGATATTTTATCACAACACCATGTAACAGAAATGTCACCTACATATATGGTAGCTTCCAAAATATAGATATAATATAACTGCACCATGGATCTCTCACGAATTGAGTAAAGTAAGATTATGTGGATATCCTGTTTGCATTATAGCAACTGTAGCAGATTGTACGGCTGAATATTTGGCAATATTTTATTGGAGAGGTGTGGGATATATTTTCCCTATGAGTTAACTTACAGGTGGGCAAAATGTGCAAAAAATGTCAAACAGTCAACAAAGTAAATTTTTCTGACAACATTATCTACCTTGTGACATTTTGATTATATTGTTGACAAGAATAATATGTAAAGGCGGCTGTTACAAACAATTTAAATTGAATAATAATCGTGTTTTAGGAGTTATTACTCGCGCTTTAACTTTCGTTAAGGCAATATCAAGGAAATTAAATTAACTTCATACCTTTACTTCACTGAATTCCATTTAACTCATATGTACGAGTATATTCATTATTAAGGGTCCACTGGAAAAACAATCCAACTAAACGAAAATAAAGTTATATATTTTATTCTCTTATACATATATCTCATGATATCTCCGTTTTTCATCTATGGCGATGATGATGGTTTTTCCGTGGAGTTTTCGTAGTAATATGTATGTATAATGTACATGCCCTTACGCGTTTATAGGTGTGTACATTTTATAATATACGAAGGATAGTATTGATAGCAATTTAATGGGTAGGTTAGGTAAATAGAAGAGTATGTTGGTTAATTAGATATGTAATTCCATATCTAAACAGTGTGCTATTCTAAAAGAATTACATCCTATATATTTATTATTAGATATTTACATGAACTGATTACATGATATATCTAAATGGATTTGTTATCAAAATTCAACCTAGAAACGCATAACCCGAATTTATAAAAATCTATTTGCATATCCTTACTTTAAATTCAAACAATTCGCAAAAATGTTGATCGATGATAATAGAAGAATGTAAATTTTTCAATTCCATTCACTTTTTAAAAATTGTCGAAAGCTTTTAAGAACTGGCGATAACATTTTTCCTTTTTACATCCTTAAAAATTGGCTATATTTCGAAATAAACTTTTCCATTCCTTAGTATCATGTTTAATATATGTATACTATACAGTTTCGGTCACACAAATATCAACCGTAATCCTTATAATCTGATATCTAATCTAATACTCAAATATCTTCCGTTAAACGTTATACGTGGGTATACATACTTAGCTTGGTTAATTTAATACATCGATCTTATTGTAAACGGAAGATTATTCTGTCAGTACTAATAATTTGCACAAAAGTGATCAGTATAATAAATTCATGAGATTGCGTTAGATGTGTAGAGGCAATGTGAGGGAGATAATGTAACATAAGTACAGTTTACAGAAAATACGGAAAATAGAATTAGCCTTCATTTCAAGATGAAAACATATAATGTAGCTGTGAACACCAGGAATAAATGCTTAAGTTACTAATTCATTCATATTTACCTAGAATTAATTTATCGAAACGAAATAAATAGATTTCTTTATTATATAGATTATAGAATATAGAAAGTAAGTTTGGCTTGATATATAGTTGAATAGTTTTCCGGATAGAACATCATGCCGGTATATACTTGATAAACTATACATTGATCAATAAATTGACTCATAGTAATCGACTTAATCGGATATACTTATTAGCCACAAGCACTACATATTGAATTTTCCACATTGATGATGTCGCAATCATTGTTACATTTGGGGTTTATCACTGACAAAATTACAAAATATTCAAATTTGTGTTCGCAAGTAATAATAAAACAGTGAAATTCATATAACAAGAAAACTTCCAAGAAAACTTATGTTATGGGACAGGTTATATTTTCACATGATTTTAGATTGATACGGATTTCCATTATTACTCTTATTTTCCCAGTTTCTCATGTCTTTTCTTAAAATTCAAATAAATTTGTTATCGGTGTCGATATTCAATTTCTATAAGAAATGATTAAATGATGTAGGATTACGAAATGTAATCAAATACCGTTATCATTTTACCTTTTGCTCACAATAATATAAACTGAATACATATTTCAAATCCAGAAATGAAATTAAAAAAATCCCAAACCGATACAAAATTAAGTTTCGATTGAAAACAAAATTGCAGAATCGTAACGATTATTTTTCAATAATTTTGCATATAAATATTTTATGCGGCTATAAAACGATAGAAAAAAATGCGTACAAAAACTGTACATGACCCAAAAAAAATAATTTTAAGAGAAATTGAAGTTTAATTAACTGGGATGCTAGTTCACCTTCCACCAACCACATGATTAATTGTAGGCTAATCATTCGAATTAAATTACAGCTAATTAAAAACCTTCCAAATATCACTGAAACAATTATAATCAAAAAATTCACAATCACATACGGCTTCTACTTCTACAACTAATTTTGTCTGTTATAATGCGACAATTGCCATTATATATTTGAAGATTTTATTAAATGTTGGTTTTAATCTATTGCCATTAATCATATTTCATGATTATGGATATTTACAACATATATATTATGTTTTGATCATAATCCCAGCATATAGATGCCTTCCGTAAAAGGACATGCATCCGCCATGGACAGGGTTTCATTAAACTTAGACCGATTTAATTTAATTTAATTTTCTATCGTTGTTTAAAGAAATGCAAGGAATAAGTTAGGAAGATCAACATAATTTTGTAACTTTTATAGCGTTATAGCAGAACTACACTGGCACCGATTATTCAATATTTAAAAGGATTACAGGTAGAAAATAGAAATGGAATTTAGTCAATATTTGTCCTACCGAATATACAAAATAATTATTCAATATTAATAATTATATGAAATTTTTAAATTCTATAAAACCCAATTAATTGCAGACATACAGTAATATAAAGGCTTATTTTTCCTAAGTTAAAGCTTAATATCTTCGAAGCTTTATTGCCAAGGACGGTGGCACCGATACTGATGTGGTCAACCGTATTCAAAAAGCCCGGCAAGCCTTTGGAATGCTCTACAATGTCTGGAAATCCTCGCAGATCTCACAGAACTTAAAATTCGAAAAATTTATTACAAATTGTCTTTCGGTCCTACTCTACGGTTGCGAAACTTGGAATTACGAGCTCTATTGAGTCTCGAATTCAAGTATTCGTTAAAAAGTGTTTGAGACGAATTTGTAAAATATACTACCCAACCATTGTCTCAAACGAGGATCTGTGGAAAAAGACTGACATTGAAAAAGAAGTTATCCAAGTAAAACGACGAGGATGGAACTGGATCAGTCACACTTTGCGACGACCTGTTGGTGATATAGCGTGCACGGCGCTAGATTGGAATCCGCAGCGAAGTCGTAAAAGGGGCAGACCGAAAACCACATGGCGGCAAACAGTCGTCGAGGAAGCCAGAGCAGAAGGAAAGGAGTGGAACGAAGTGAAGGCTCTGGCCCAGAACAGAATAAGATGGCGGAGATTTGTTGATGCCTTATGTTCCCGCGAGGAATAAAATACGAGATGATGATGATAGCTTAATATATTTTAGTGACGGTTTTGATGATTCTCAACCAAACAACATTAACATTTTGCTGCGAATTCAGAAGATATATATGGTACATTCCAGCTAATTCGAGACATATTAAATAAAAACCAAAATATTATAACATAGATTATATTTGTATTCGTTACAACTATGTTTAAATGTTTAAAAAAGTAATTTGTACAATCAATCAATCAATCAATTTAACCATTAGTTCCCTAAGAATTATGGCTCATAATTGCACGGTATGCAAAAATTTAAAATCCTTTGAGAATACAAGGTAAAACTTTGCCATATGTATTGTTGTTTATTTGTTTATTGATTACATTTTGTTCGAAATACTGTGCTAAATTTCAAAGCAGCATTCATAATCTCTAACAAAATCATGACTATGTATATCTTATGCTGCTCTACGATTTATGCCAATTGATTTCCTTTCCACATTTTGCACGCATGTAATGTAACCAACGTTATTGTAACTTAACCATCGGAAATGTTTCTCAAATTTTCCATCGAAATGAAATTTGTTTCACCGTAAAATTGTATGCCTTAAGAAGGTGTGTGGATACGAAATTGGAAGAGGCTAACGCATCACTTTGTGCGTGTCAAGTAAAATATTTAAACGCCAATAACATATGAGAAAAACGTTCAAATGTAACATAACCAACGCTGGAATTACCCATATGTATTTTTCGACCTTATCGAAAATTATAATGTAAATAGATAGGAATTCGTTTGAATTCGATTCGATCCAAACGAGTGTGGTTCAGCTATTACGAGCCACAGAAGACCATTGAATATATAATATGGTTTATACGTAAGAATTATGTGTACCAACTTCATGAGACTAGGTACTGTAGGTAATATCATTAACTAATTAATTCAACGTAATGGGTAAGTTACCACAAGAGTGTTACATAAGATTATAAGGCATGTTTAGTAGGGATAAAAGAGATCATAATCCCATTCCTTTTGGAACCTAAGGCAGAAAGGCAGCATTTGTGATTTGTGATTTCGGCAACTAAAATTACATTTTATATCGATTACTAGCTGTTTTAAGCCATGCACTCGTTATGACTTTTTTTTGTGAAGCAATCGATAGACAATTGGTTTTATTGTTTGAAGGGTATGGTCGTATGGTGTAATTACGGTATGAGGTAGGTGAAGGGTATGTTATACAAAGATTTTCAAAAAAGCTTAGATTACACTATAGTTTATAGGTTGGAGCCTCGTCTCGAGAGCTGGTTTCTAGACTTCTTTCAATGTATTGTTAGGCTTAGATTCCAAATGTTATTTGCTCATATATCTATTAATTTGTATCCCATTTGCATAAATTGATGATTTGGTGGGTCTTCAAGTATGAAGAGAAATCATTAGAGAAATTAGAATTTAAACTTCTCACTGACTTACAATTAGTTATACTCAAAATACGAAGCAAAATTATATATACGGTTCAGAGGGATTGGTTCATTTATCGGTTCTACATTCGTAACATATTAAAACTGCGATGAATTTTGGATCATGAAATTATAAAATGAAATTTTAAGGTGAGAAATATTGCCATTTTGCATTACTTTTTGTCCATTTTTCTCAATAATAAATTATAGCCTATACAGATGTAAATAATAAGTTAATTTGTCACCTTAAGAACTTAAAAGAATTTACAAATCATAATAGCTCGCCAATCTCTACGTAATTGTATACTAAAAACAAATATTTAGTCAATCGAGGGTTAAAATGACAAATAGGTATTTTGATTGAAGGTACTTTCCGCCTACCACCATCAAATTTAAACCTTCTCTTATTCAAATGATATATTGCCTAGCTTGAAGGATTTTCGCCTCTATAAAGAGAAAAATATGTCTTTATGATAACGAACCTTCTGTATGAAAAGGAAAATTCCAGAATTACATTATGATAAATAGATTTTAAATTAGTTTTTCCTCTAATTTTTTTTTTAATAAATAACGGCTCAAGGAGGTAAAAATGTATGTTTATGTTTTTACATTATTATTAGACATGAAAATCATGGTAATAAAAATGTTGTAATAACTTGCGAAAATGTAACAGAGAATTGTGAAAATCATAATGCAAACATTGTGTGGATTGTGTACTATTAGAAGGTCTTTCAGAGATTCTTTATAGTATATCTCGGATATGAAAAATTTTATTATATTGTATGAACCGCATTTAATGGATTCAATGTGTGGTTTTGGCTTCGTATTATAAACATGAATTCATTTCATACATTTACCTTTAAAATAAAAATGAACGGTTTAAAACAAATTATTTGTTCTAATTATTTTTAATGTAGTATAAGTATATACTTATACAGTCAAGTCTCCTATAACGCGGTTTCCATATAACGCGAACCGAAAATTGGAACAGTTCTCCTATAACGCGGTCTGGTCTCCATATAACGCGTTTTTC
>JANTOP010021360.1:0-13104 GCA_027564815.1 Symmerus nobilis | reverse complement strand
ATGGGAGAGGAAGTGTATAGTAAAACAATTCCAACTGCTTAGCATAGACTCCCACTCCAGAAATTTCATAGAATATAATAAAAAGAAAGCAGCGGAAGCGCTTAAACTTAGAAGAGCAGACCTGAGACTTCTAGTTGGACTTCTTACCGGTCCGATAGGAAGATCGGAAGAATCAATCTGCAGATTCTGCAATGAGGATGAGGAAACACCAGACATTCTTTGTGAATGTGAAGCCATTGTAAGGGTGAGGACCTTATGGATCCCCAGCCTACAGCAAATAAAACAAACCAATTTCTGTGAGATCTTGAACTTTTTCAAGAACCTTGGCTTAGGTTATGTTTGACCGATCAAATTGACTGGGCATTCACAGAAGATCTTTTAGGTCGATGTGAAGAAGGAGGTGGTACATGTTTATTAATGTATTCCCTCTTTCAACCCTCATACAAAAAAAATAAGCTTAAGCGATGTTGCTAATGTTTTGCACAATACTGTATATAAAAAGATCGGTGATATAAAGCATAGATTAAATTGGAACCATCGATATGATGTATTATTATAGAAAAAACTAAATTTTTCAAAATATTTCCACCGCCGTTATGTAACGTAGGAATCTAAATTTAAAAATAAAAGTAATAATTTGGGCAGGGCCTGCCAATATTTTTCACCAAATAAATTTTTGTAGAGCTAAAGGTTTCAAAATAATTTCGTTGTTATATGATTTAAAAAAAAAGATTAACTCGAAATATTTTTGAATCCTGAACAACTCCGCGAGTGGTCTGCAAGATATAAATAAAGATCACTATCAATATACAATCGATATCAATCGAAAGGGCCAAAGCCAAAGTTACCTCTAACATAACACGCGAAAGCGTGTGAACGAACTGTAAAGTGTTAAGGTCTTTTAAATAAATTATTTAAAAATTCTGTGAACTATTGTTTCTATGGTCGGCGAAATGACCCATTTTTGGATTGAATGAATTACCTTGTGCACTTGGAAATTATCTACTTGCAGGGGTCATAGTTGCGGGGCATGCAGCTTTACACATAAACGTAGCATATTTTTGTAAGCGCTCATAAACTGACTACTTAGTTGTCAAAACCTGCGGTATCGGCATTCCATTTTCATTTCAATAACTTCAAGTGTCACTAAATTTGAAAATCGAAGAATAGCCAAGTTTTGGTTCTTGGAAGAAAAATTTTTATTAATAATTAAACAGCAAATAACCACCTCGAGATAATTATATTTTATTATTAAAGATTATTTAGTACAGGAATAATATACCGATAACGGTATAAAAACGTATGTATACTTGGTGTTTGTAAATAAGTGACTAATTTTTATTACGGAACGGGATAAGGCTTTGATTTTTGCAAGTAAGAAAAACACGATTTTTGCGACATTTTAAACGGGTAGGTTGGTGCGGTGTCCTTTATACCAAATGTAATTTGCCAACAAAAAATATTCCAAAATTCAATGGAGACTAATGTTTTTTTTTTTTATTTTAAAGTCAGTAAAATAATTTCTAAAAGCGGTAATTATCCATATAACATCGGTTGGCAGTTAAGTCCAATCCAATATTCGATATGACGTGGGAACCGCAACAGGATGGTTTACATCAAATAATAACCATTTTAAAGGACTCTCAATCTCCTGATACGGCAACACAACGTGCTGTTCAAATGGTAAGTATTCTGATTCCGATGAGAATGCCAGACGCAAGCCTCGTTGAATACATATTATTAATATTATTTTTTTCATTCAGAAATTGGAAGATCTGAACCAGTATCCGGATTTTAACAACTACCTAATATACGTGCTGACAAAACTGAAAACGGAAGACGAACCGACAAGATCGTTAAGTGGCCTAATTTTGAAAAATAACATTCGAGATCATGGAAGCAATTTACAAGCGGAAATTGTTGAATATATCAAACAGGAATGTCTGTTAGCTGTTGGCGATCCATCTGCGTTGATCCGGGCAACAATTGGTATATTGATAACGACAATAGCTAGTTCTGGTGGATTAGCCAATTGGCCTCAATTATTACCTGCACTTTGTGAAATGTTGGACTCGCAAGATTATAATATATGTGAGGTTGGTATTTTCATTTCGATAGAATTCCTTATACATTCATTCCAGTCAGTGGTATTATTCTTAATTCTATAGTGACAATTACATAACAGCGCATAACAAGTTGTAAAGCTTGTAGTATACGGTAAATAAATTATTGCAAATACCATGGCGTTTCAGCATGGTTCCATATGTTCCCAAAAGATACCAAGTAAAGGGTGTCCCAAAATTAACGCAAGATTTGAATTTGCTGCCATTTGTGCATTTGAATTGTTGGCAGCCCTAAAAAAAACAATTTGACAGCTGAGAGTTTAGGGTTAGTAAAAATGTAAAGCGTTACACGATACAACGTGACTTCATTATTGAACAATACCTTAAAAATTGGTTACATACAAATTGGAATGTTACTGATACTCGATATCGCGATATGAAAACACAGTTCTTTCTGCCGAAATTGGATCTTATTGATGTGGCTAATATGTGGTTTCAACAAGACACATGCCACATGCCATTCAGCCCGTGAAACAATTCAATTACTGCATGAGACATTTCCTGGTTGTCTACTCTCTCGTTTCGGGTATCAGAATTGGCGCTCTATATCGTGTGATTTAACACCATTAGATTTCTTTTTATGGGGTCATTTGAAATCAAAGGTATATGTCAACAAGCCCACAACCACACATGCCTTACAGGAGGCCATTTGCCCCATGTGTTATTTCATAAATAACCCTATCCTATGTACTTTATGATTCAATAAAAAAATAACAATCTATAGAGTAAAAACTGTGTTTTCTACTTAATTCAAATCTTGGGTTAATTTTGGGACACCCTTTAATATGACTACAAACTATGCAATCAAAAATAGAGGTATTACACTATTTGAAAAAAGTTCGCATAGGCAACCTTTTGCGGCCAGGATAAGTCCGTAAATATTTTCGACTTCCTAGTACATATTGACTTTTACAGCCATTATCATCAATAGCCATAATAATGGCTAATTTTGGCTAGGCCAGTAAATTTTGTTGAAAGGTTCCGGGACCAAATGTGGCAGGCTCCAATTTCTCTCGTTCACTCTTCTCTGTTGGCTTTTTCAGTATCGTATGTTCCATTGCTTAATACCAATTGTTCACAGATATATTTTCTGCAGTGGCTTGTAGTAAACATAAGGTGTGCAAAACTTTATGGTACGTTTGCTTTTCTGCCGGAAAAGAAAAATGTATAAACGCAGAAAGTTGATTTGACAGCTAGGTAAAAATACAAAAATTATATATTTCGGAAAAGTTGAAATTTATCTAAAAGAAAAAACGAAAATTCGTAAAGGCTCGCGCCTAGAAATTTGAATGTCGAACATTTCGATATTTGATCCCGATTTCCCGTTAATTTTCTACAGATCCAAAAAATGTATTCACCCAACAAGTTTATGAATTAGTTGAAAAAAAAAAACAAAAATATCAAAATTATGCTCTTCGTACAAAAGCTCTGCAAAAAACTAAAAGCTCCCAGAAAGCTTTATTTTCTGACCCTTTTTTTTACGTTTTGAAATCTACTTTCCATCCAAATAACGAACATTTAACGAAATTTCCAATTATCCCAAAAAAAACCACAAAAATACCGAAAGCTTATTTAAAGGTTAAAATTAAAAGTCATTTTATATAATTTGAAATCGAATTTTTATCCAATTCCTTAAATTTAAATTAATTAGAATTTGGGAATTTTCGCAGAAAGGTTGTCCAAGTTATTAAAAGCGCAACGAAAGCTCTAAGTTTCGAATTTAATTCTTTACGTGTAAAAATCTATTTTCCATCCAAATAACGAATCTTTAACGAAATAACAAATTTTCTTAAAAATAAAGCTTCAAAAATCTCGAAAGCTCATTGAGAGCATATATTTATTCATAATTTTACGCCGATAGATGAATTTTTTAAGAAAGGACAAGCAAAAACTATGGATGCCTTCATGATAATTTGCCTTTAACACAATTCAATTCATTAAAGCTTTCTGAGAGATTTTACTTTTCTATGAAGCTTTTTAACGAAAATTTCCGATTTTATTTTATTTTATTTATTGGGAGATAAAATGGATTTGATAATGAATAAAATTATATTTTAATTATAAGCTTTGAAGGAAGGTATAAATTTAAAACCGAAATGTATAAATTTCTTCGTTTTTAATTTTCCACGGAACTTTTTCATTTTTAACTAATCCATAAGCTTCAAGCGTTTGTATTAGCTATTGGCAGCAAAAGAAATTGGTTACGATTTTCTTTATATTTCAGGTGTGCTCTACGCCTTCCGCTCATTAGACAGTACGCCACTGATTTTCTGGTAACCTTGAAGCATCTGATTATCCAACTTTAAATTCGACTATACGTAAGAACTTCTCCGTGAACTACCTTCATTTACAGGACGTCTATTTGGCTCGCTGTGTATGGTGGGTAACGTAAACCCTTTACGTTCCATGCTATTTCTTACCAATATTTTTTAAATGTCTTCTACTTTCTTCCGAGATTCGGTTACAGTTACGGTTTTTTGATTTTATTGATCCTAGGCCCGATAATCTTACCTAATATGGCAACCTAATATAATTACATTCTAGTAACTAAGTCGAATAAGCAATTTGATTCTAACGCTGAAGTAAAAATTAATCTACAAATCCAACCCATTGGCGTTTCATAGTTTTTGGTATTATATATCCACATCTCTTGTAGATTTAGGAACAGCAACTGTGATAAATTAATTGTAATGCTCAAACAGTTATGCCAACTCGGAAGGTTTAGTTTTTTTGAGCCTGCGTACTACATCTGAACTATTTAATAGCTGATTTGTCTCAACATTGACATGTTGCTGCAGTCTCTCTCTGGGTCTTCGTGCATTTTCTGAAGTTCATTGACAACTAAATCTATTTGAAAGTCCCCGTGTAGATCTTTATTTCTGGTACACCATGGTGCATTAACAATGTTTCAATACCTTTTTCTGGAATCGTTGGATGATGTCTGTGTTACTCTGTTAGGTACATCCCCAAAGTTGGATACCATAAGTCCAAACCGGTTTCAGTATTTGCTTATAAAGTAGAAGCTTGTTGTACGTTGATAAAGCAGATTTTCTTCCTATCGGCCAGTACATTTTTCTGTATTTAAGTCCTAGTTTTTCTCTTTTCTTCACCTGTGCTTTCCATCTAAGCTTGCCCTATAGGGTCATTTCAAGATACTTAACTGTGTTGGAATATGGTAGGTACTACTTTGATTAATGGTGACTGGAATATATTCGAGTCGCCTGTTTGTGAAATTGATGTGAACTCGCTTTGTTTTATTTTATTTAATTCGCCAGCGTTTTGTCCAGTTATATATTTCAGTAATAGCTAGTTGTAACTTTTGTGTTGATTCTGCATTGCTTTCTCCAACTGCTAATATTGCAGTGTCATCAGCAAAAGTCGCGACTGTGTTGTGTTCTAATACAGGAAGATCATTGGTGTATAGTAGGTACAGGAGCACAGGGAAACTTGGCATCTTCAAGTTAGATTCTGAAGAATCGTATCTTTTAAGTATACGATTCTAGTACTTTAGCAAATTGAACTGGCAACAGAGTTCTTAACTTACGATTAAGTCCATCTTGCCAGACCTTATCAAAAGCCTGTGCAACATCCAAGAATATCGTTGAACATAATTTTGTTTCTTCTAAAAAAGATGCGTTATTCTATGTACTTTACTATGTACTATCTATCGTTGAGTGTTGGATACGATAACCAAACTCATGATTTGGGATAAATTTTGTTCTCTATATTATCAATCTTTTTATCAATAACTTCTGAAGTTTCGACAAAACTGGCAATAACGAAATCGGTCTGTATGACAATGTTTCATGTGGTGGTTTCTCTGGCTTTGGTATCATAATTACTTCTACAATATAACCACAGACTAGGTATAAATTTTATTCTAAGGACTGCATTTATAAGATTGGTGAGGTTTATTAAAGCTTTCTTCTGCTGTTTATTTAAGATTTCTCCTGTAATTAGTTCATAACCAGGAGCTTTTTTCTCTTTTATATTGGTTTTAATTTCATTTATGACTTCATGTAGTTTGTCTTATTTTTCACTTTAATAAATTTTCAAAATGTTCTTTGCGTGTTTTTTCTCATTTTATTGAAGAAAACCACGCAATAGAAATGTGTTTACGAGAAAGTATTAGCAGGAGATGTAAGAACAGAAAATGTTTAATTTTCTCTGATCGTCAGGCACTAGCAGTGATGCCATTGTTCAGATATTGCAAATATATATCTTTAATTTAAAGATATTTGGATATTTTTAAGTTCTAAGATATCTTTATCTCTTTTTAAAGAAATTATCCATAATCTAAAAATATTTTAAAGAAATTTGCAATAATCTGAAGAATTTTAAAGAAATATAAGCATCCAAACATTTATACCGTAATTTTTAATGAACTGAACAGATTTTAAAGCCTACAGGGTTCAAGTTCATGTTCATCTCAATTCATCATAGTCTAAATGCATCATATTGAATAAAACGGGAAAAACTTTGCAATTTAAAATCATTTTATCATTCAATTCCTTCCAATACATTTTTACATAAAATATTTTCTTAGTAAAAATTTTCTGATCTGTTTGCATGCCCAAGAGGTACGTGACTAATTGCCTTAGCGTATTATGCACTGTCTACACTCACTCACAGGCTATTCGGAACAAAAATTGGTCACTAAGAAATCTAAAGATATCTAAAGATATTTCGTGGAGCCATCTAAAGTAATTTGTCCACTCCGACCTGGCATCACTAGGCACTAGAGTCCTACCAAATCGACCCTAAACTGGTCCAAGACGAGTAAAAGTCCTAGACGACCTAAGCTAATTCAACAAGGTTGAACTAATCTGGATCCCGGGGCATGTAGGAATTATGAAGGCAACGAAAAACCAAATCTCCTAGCCAAGTTAGGAGCGGAGCTGGCTTTCCATGGGCCGTAGCCATTCTGTGAAATATTAAAATACATTGCGAGGAGAATGATATCTGAATGCGCCGGCTATAGGAAAAAACTGCAATGGGATCAATCGCTAGGACAAACCCATGCGAAGATGTGTATTGTCACACTATTAATAAAGCGAAAGAATATATAAATCTAACTAGAAAGCAGATAAAAGGAATAACAGGACTACTAACTAGACACTCTAACTTGAAAAACACTTCTACGAGATGGAGACTAGTATAGGACAGCGTGTGTAGGATCTGTGGAAATGAAAAGGAAACGGTCGAAGATATCCTTTGCGAATGTGAAGAACATTCGCGAATTACTTCGAGCAATACGGTACGGACCCGACTGATATCTCTAAACTATCACTAGGACAAATCCTGTGCTTCAAAGCCAGCACAAAGCTAACTAGTCGCAACTCATATAATAGGCTCATTGGCAGGGTGGTTACATGGCAACTATTGCCACACCCGCTGGTATATCTATTTATCCATCTATTTATCTATTGCAGGGAAAGAATGCTCTGTGCGCTATGTGGATTGTCTAAATAGCATGGTGTCGTTTTTACTCTGTTTACGCTTTCCACATAAAACGGGCCCTTAAATTTGCATACACACAATGTAGACTTTTACCAGTTTTGATTGGAATAGCTATCAGGCTTATCTCATTGCCAGTAACGATACTATTCTTTGGAATGGCATATAGAAAGTTTTCTATTAGAAACATTCATGTTCTTCTTATAGTTCTGTAAATTCCACTAAGAATTTGTTTGCATCTCCATTTCCAATACAATTAATCTTGCGATTAGTTATGAAATTTATTAATACGAAACAATAAAATAAATTCAATATGTATAACACGCCAATGAAATATCGCTCCAATAAAACACTAAGCTGTCACATAATTATTTCACAATTTCACTGGGTTTATTTTGAGACTTCGTTTTTATCGGTATAGTATAGATCGGTATAGACTTATGTTGAGTTTGATTGAGTTCCACTGGTGGATTTACTACACTAATGTGTTCAAATTTGATAGGAAATTAGAGATGCAAATAGAAACTGGGGATTAGCGTAAAATAGTGTAGTTCAAACAAACTCGATACTTGTTTTATATTATTACAAACAAATAATCAGAGCTTTAATTTATTTGATTTCTATTTTTAATTAAAGGGTGCATTTGGTGCTTTACAAAAAATTTGCGAAGATTCGGCTCAAGCATTGGACAGCGCAGCATTAAATCGTCCATTAAATATAATGATTCCGAAATTTTTGCAATTTTTCGGCCATACAAGTCCTAAAATACGATCGCATGCAATCGCTTGCATTAACCAATTCATCATAAATCGAACACAAGCGTTGATGTTACACATCGACACATTCATTGAAAGTCTGTTCCATTTATCGTCGGATGAAGATCCGGAGGTTCGAAAAAATGTCTGTCGGGGATTGGTAATGCTGCTAGAAGTACGACTCGACCGACTCATTCCGCATATGAATCAAATTGTCGAGTACATGTTACAACGCACTAAAGATAATGATGATGGAGTTGCATTGGAAGCATCTGAATTCTGGTTAATACTAGCTGAGCAATCGATTTGTAAGGAAGTCCTGACACCACATTTACCACGGCTTGCACCCGTTTTGGTACAAAATATGAGATATTCAGAGATTGATATCATTTTGTTAAAAGGAGATGTTGAAGAAGATGAAATGATACCCGATCGAGAGGAGGATATAAAGCCCCGGTTCCATAAATCACGAACACATACCTTAAAATCAGGTGGAATGGGCGAAGGTGGAGGTGGTGTTGGCGGCATAGGAGACGGACAAGAAACGGGCTATGGCGATGACGATGATGATGAAGAGGGTTGCTTGGATGATGATAATTCGCTGTCTGAATGGAATGTACGGAAATGTAGTGCGGCCGCCCTTGACGTATTAGCTAATGTTTTTCGAGAAGATTGTCTACCTGTGGTTTTACCGATTCTTAAAGAAACATTGTTCCATCAAGAGTGGCAAGTAAAGGAAAGCGGAATATTGGCGTTGGGTGCAATTGCTGAAGGCTGTATGAGTGGCATGATCCCCCATTTACCAGAAATTATTCCATACTTGATAACCTGTTTGTCCGATAAAAAAGCGCTGGTTCGGTCAATCACTTGTTGGACACTTTCTCGATACTCCCATTGGGTCGTCAGCCAACCACACGAACAATATTTGAAACCGTTAATGGAGGAGCTATTACGAAGGATATTGGATGCTAACAAAAAGGTTCAAGAGGCTGCCTGTTCTGCATTCGCCACCTTGGAAGAAGAAGCCTGTACCGAACTGGTCCCATATTTATCTTTTATTTTAAACACTTTAGTATTTGCCTTTTCAAAATATCAACATAAAAATCTTTTAATACTGTACGATGCCGTTGGAACTTTGGCTGATTCGGTTGGACATCATTTAAATAAACCGGAATATATAGACATTTTAATGCCGCCATTAATAGCAAAATGGAACATGTTAAAAGACGACGATAAGGATTTATTTCCCTTGTTGGAATGCTTATCCAGCATTGCTACGGCTTTACAATCGGGATTTTTACCTTATTGTGAGCCGGTATATCGTAGATGTATATCGCTGATTCAACAAACAATTAATCAGGATATGATTAACAATGCTAATCCGGGTCAATATGAACAACCCGATAAGGAACGTATGATTGTTGCTCTAGATTTATTATCTGGTTTGGCTGAAGGTTTAGATGGGCATATCGAATCATTGGTTGTTAATAGTAATATTATGCAATTGTTATATCAATGTATGCAAGATGTAATGCCGGAGGTATACATTTGTTTCTTTTATATCGTAAATTTGTAAATTTAAATATTTTTTTTCCTAAGGTTCGGCAATCGTCATTTGCACTATTGGGAGACTTAACTAAAGCATGTTTTCAACACGTAGCTCCGTATATGGCAGACTTTTTCCCAATTTTAGGTCAAAATTTGAATCCAGATTTTATATCGGTTTGCAATAATGCAACATGGGCTATAGGCGAGATATGCATGAAATTAGGTATATTTATTTATAATATTTAACACATTACGGCCCCAGTATCCAGTATTGTGCATATGTTTTACATTTTACCACAGGCTATATTCGCAAAAATCAGATTTATTTAATTGTTCCCACTCTCCCCCCGTCTAATATTTTAGTAATATTTTTACTGAAGGTCAGTGCCTTTAATCAAGATTCGAATCTTATTTGAGTGCCGATTAGTTTAGTCACCTTATTTTAAAATGTCTTGTTAAAGAACTCGATTATAATCAGCTATGGAATTCGGACCACAATTTTTAGCAATTTTTCTATATCTAGTACTTAACATTTCTATTCTACATATTATTTATACATTGTAGTGAATAAAATATGTAGAATAGAAATGCCAAATAGATATAGAAAAATTTTAGAAAACTGTCGTCGGAACTTCATAGCAGAGTTTAATAAGAATATATAGAAAAGAAACATAAGCTTCGGGATTCCGTTCAACTTTTCTACAATTTTTCCTGAGAATGGAGAGTACCAGGAGTGGCAACAAAGTGAGAGGATAAAAAATTACATGTAATTCATATGGGACTGAATACTCTCCAAACGTGTCCGACTTCCATTTTCAAGTGATAAAAAAATATATAGAAAACAACAACAAATTAATGTAATAGTATAGAGTAGCGGCAAGGGGAAAGGGGAAATTACATAAAATTTATGGAATCGGCCATGTTTGAATGATAATTTGAGATAAATTGCTGAGAAAAAGAGAAATTGCTGAGATAATTTGTTGAGTAAAAAATATCAAGCAATCTATAAACCATATATTCTGCATGATCCCAATAAATATCGCTCCATTATCGGTTGATCACTTCACAATTTTTATTAATTTACACTATTTTGTTACCATTTGAAAATCGCTTTTTATCCAGTCCATTTAACGGCCGATTCTCTTCTCTCCTGTCTTTTTTTAATTATTGTATTCCTCGTTTAACCCTTGTAACGGTTAAATCTTTTAATTGCAATATATGGAAATGATTCTTAATACAAGGAGACCACTACAGTGAACAACTTATTATGATAAAACTAAAAATATATTATCTAATGTCCATTAATACGTGACCGGGCTTAGCAATTGAAAATTATTCTCTTCGTTAATTAATTATCTCGTTTCCGTTTTCTGTTTCTAGGTGATGGAACTAGACCATACACACCATTGGTATTGAGTGAATTAATTCATATTATAAATCGATCAAATACACCGAAAACTCTTTTAGAAAATACAGGTTTGTGGAACAGAAATTTAAGCAAAAATAAAAACAATTTTTGTTTAATTTTATATTTTTAATTGATTGTAATCCATATTTTGTTTCCCGAATTGAATAATGTTGAGTCAGCGTATTTCTTAACCTAATTAACATCAATATTAAACACCGAAAATATTTAGATTAGATTATATATTAATCAAGCTTAGCGGTAATTAACTTTTATTTAATTGATTCAATTTATCTAAAACTACTTACCTAGTCTTGCCATAAAAACTGTGGCGAATATTTTTAACTGTAAAATTAAACTATTCACTATTCTTTGATAATTTTTACATGAATTATAGTTTAATTAATGTGGATATTTAGGAAACATATTTTATTGAAGCAGATTTATTGCCTATATGCACGCTTATCATTACTCTTGCCGTACACATGGCTTAATACGCATAATTTTTCAACAAGATAGTAGAGAGTCTTAAATCAATCATTTCTTTAGAGGTTATGGTTTCTGGGTTATCTTTTAGTTCAGACATGCCATACAAAATAAACTATACTTTTCAACGGAATGACATGAATTACAAAACCAATTAGAGATGTTGATAATATGCTAACAATTTATGATTTTTGGATCGTCTACCTAATTGAATTTTTCGGGACCTTGGTAGACTTTAGAAAAATAAGTTCTGAGTAACCTCTTAATTGTCTCTAATATTTGTCGATAAACTTTTTTTTTTATATGGATTCTCAAAAATTGATATTTACTGCGTTTTTTTACCATTTTTTATTGGAGATAGGGATTCTACGCTACGAAATAAGTTTCGAACAAAACCTACGTATTTGGTGGCCTAGAATCCGAATCTGCAGAAAAATGGGGGTTCCCATTAAAGGTTTCAATGTTGCCCCCCGCCCACCCACAGGGCGTATCGAGTTAGGCATCATTGAATGAGCCCCGCAGAAACTAACAAATTTTAACCTTATTTGATTTGCTGCACAGTTCTCGAGATATTGCGTTGTCTCCAGATAAAAACTCACCCTATATAACAAATTCAACATAAATTCGTATATTTTTCATTCAATTGTAACAGAAACCGCTGTTAATCCACAGACCTAACATTTGACTCGGGCTTTACATTAAAATCTGTCTATGAAACAACGTTGGCATATTAAACAGAACAAACTTAACGAGAAGTAATGTATTAAAAATAACTAGATGTTATTCCAGTTTATTTATCCAGTTAATTTGTTGTTATATTCACATGTATTTTGCTATAATAACTATACAGCGCAAGGAAAAAAACGGTCATATTATTAACCCCACTCATGTATCACACTTATACCAAACCGTTAGTGCACTTATAAAATATATTTGATATTATTCGTGCATCATGCATGGACTCTTTGGCCGTTTCCAACATTACCTTTTCAGCTACGCTTTTCAATAATATTTAAGATAAATTAATTAATTATGTTCGTTGAGTGCGAGAGGGGCTGATCCCGTGATGGAAACTCTGCGTACTTCGACATGTACACGGCGTAAGTAATTAAAGGAGTGCATAAAGTCAAAAGTTTGTTTTGAACTTTTGTTTAAATTCCTTATTAACAAACTGTAATGTATCGATGCTTCATATCTAAGGACGTGAATATGTTGGAGCGTCTACTAACGATAATAGCGTCGATACGAGAGAAGAGAAATACAAGCGCATATTTCTTTGCTTATTTCTTTGTTTTTATCGCATATTTTTGTGGTTTTTTTTTCATTCTCT
>JANTOP010021349.1:0-13109 GCA_027564815.1 Symmerus nobilis | reverse complement strand
TTTTCCCTTTCGATTGATATATAAATGACCTCCAGAGATTCATTCTAGTGAACTTTTCCTAAAATGACTGTACTAAACATAGATTTTTGTTAGAAACATAATAATTTCATTTTTGTAATGGGCATAGCATATACATTGCCGTGTGAATATCGATTAAGAAATATTCGCTATTTCATTGTGCAGGCATTAAATCATGCAAAAGGAAATTTATTTCTGAGAATAATATTGGTTTCATGCATAATATTTATCAAAAAACAGCAACAACAAAACAAATCACAGATTTATATATACATAAATATATAAGTGTAGCCTATATTTTATACCACATCTTTTTCTTAACAAAAATATTTTTTAATCATCGCTTATATGCTTAGGATTTAAAATTACTAGGAGCATAATTGTACAAGCAATTTGATAATATTTAATTAAGCTTTTGTTAATTTTTGCATTAAGAAAATCATTGAAAATTGAAACACAGGTCAATTATTATATACGCTAAATGTTCTAAAAGCATTCATAATTGATTTTCCTAATTATTTTGTATCAAATAGTAGAGGAGATAATAATAAAATACTTACATTAGATGTTAATTGATCTTTAAGCCATTGTAAATAGAAATGTAAATCGGATTTAGGCATTTGTTCATGGCCCCAACATCCCAATTTAGCTAAAATACGCGACGACATATTAACGATGAATCCATCTTGACGATTTAGCAAATTCAAAAATGGACCCCAAATATTTTCTTTCCGTTTGGAAGCATACTCATGGAATATTTCTACGCGATTACGATCCTCTTGCAATAAATCATCAATCATAACTAAGATATACTGAATCGTTTGATCCTTAGAAACGTGCGACAATAAATTCAAGAATGTTTTTGCACATTGTGTTGGATTTTCCTTGATGTATCCAGCTTTATCCGTTCCATCCAATGCGCTAACACATTGATAGTCTTCAGATGAAATCATTTGGGATCTGGGAATAGACAAGATTTGTAAATATTGTGGAATTTTAATTTGTTAGTAATTTAATTTAAGCTCACTGCATATATGATTGCCAATTGATTTTATTTTGACGAATTTCACCAGCTTGTTGCTGCAATACACTAGTAGCAGCTATCATATCTGTGAATTATTCGAAAAGGTATCACTTTTATTAATTTCCAATAAGTACTGAAACTAGTGAAAATGTCTGCTTATTGATTATTAGAATATAAAAATAATTGTCAACATATTTTCGAAATATTGTTACTTTGCTAACCTACCTGACCGTCAAATTAATTACAGTATAAATGATCTACCTGCATTTCTTAAACAACATGTTCTTAGGGCGCGGATTCTTAGTTTTCAAACGAAGTACAAGAATGTTTTAAAGACAATAGAAAAGGGTTTATATATTTGAAAATTTCCAACGCCATTTCATTGTTTATTGCAATGTGAATTATTCAATAGAACTATCAATCAATAAATGCGTGTTTTTTAACATTTGAATTATATTCTTGATCAAAGTATATAATTATTTTATCACCTATATTATAAATTTTACGACCTTCTTAGCATATTCAAATATACTTAAATCCGGTGTTTATTCACATATTATAGATACCTAAAAGGCATCTTCACCTACAATTCCGAACCCCAGGAATAATAGACAAATATAAAGGAAAATGAGTTATTAAATGTAAAGGTAATAAAAAATTATAAAATCGTTTTAATTCACTCTGAAATTGAAATTGAAAAAAAAGCAACATAAAGCAGGTAGGATGTACGAACAGAATTGGTATAATTTCACAAAAAAAAATAGGTTAGTTAAATAAATGCAAAACAGAATAATTGAAACAATGTTCCAAAATTAATAGAAATTATTTTCGTGCGATTCAGATTGCGATAATTTATTAGGTGACTTTATACACACCGTGTGATTTATCCCCTCGTGACCTGAAATACGTTCATTCGCTAATCTTATGATAAAAAAAATACGAAAGATAATTATATAAGTGGCTTAATTTAAAGGAAATTGAATAGGATAATGAAAATTAAGGTTTTTATGGAGGAAAATTAACGAGTATGTAACAGGATTTATAAATGTATAAAGATGATAGCACATGATTAACATACCAATTTTGTCATCGGGTAACGATGAAAATAAATCAGAAACATCAGTCATTTTTTTAACTGTTTACTGTAGATTAACTTCCAGGAATCCAATTTTATTTATAATTTTTATTGTGGAAAATTTGTCCAACTTTTTTTGTTCTTGAAAAAAACGAGAAAGAAAAATAAACACACGAAAATTACTATTCAGTTGGAAGTGACAGTTCACGGCAGACGTAGAACTACACGCCTAAAAAATTATGAACACCTCCAGTGCTTTTTAAACAGTATTGCTCAATCATTAGGGCTCCTTCATACAACCGTTTTTTAATCGGAACGTTAAATTCGTCGGACCGGTTGAATACCGTTTACACCTTTCACACTATTCCGTTAAATTTAACTGATAATATTCATATTGCCACATAATTTAATCATTAAATCGCTGAATTAACAGTTTTATAATGGGTTTTAAGAAAACACCATAAAGAAACGACTGATAAATCAATTTGCACCAACCATACTGATAACGTTGATTTATATTTTTTTATCTTTCAACGGTTCCGACGTACCGCATATGTGGACGCATCTATTTAATTACATTAGTTTCTACACACCGGGACGATTTTTCATCGGTACGTCATCGGATATTGTAGAAACCAATCCGTTGATGCAACGGTAACGTCCCGATATTTATAACGTACATGGACAGTGTGAACACATATATTCAATTCAATGTGTTTCTGCAATTTACGGTTGTTAATTACGGTAAACGTACAAAACGGACCGTTAAAAAACGTTAATGTGAAAGAGCTCTTACGATACGATATTGGTATTCTTTTATTTGCAGGGGAATTATGAAATGATTGCTGATGACATCCTCTTACAACCTTTGCTGGGTTTGTTCAGGTATGGTTCTTTGTGCTGCCGAGTTTATCAATTTATATTTTTGTTTACTTTTAATATAAGAATATTATGGAAGTTTATTTTTTTTCTTCTTTTACTTGCATTTAATCAATCTACCAAATACACCTAAAATAGCAACTGGGTAAAGTAAGTAAAATAGTTATTTTCTTTCTATTTTATCGCGTTCACCCGTCTTACGATATTTCGATCTTTCATCCAAATATATTGCCGTACATTCGCTTCTAAACTCTTCATTTTCATACCAATTTGTTAAACAACTTTTCAAATCACTATTTTGATTCCGGCATTTAACGACCATTAGTACATTATTAGCTTTACAGCAGTCTTCGAAAGCTTGAACCTCATTCATGCATTTGGTTGTTTTAGCTACATCTCGCATAATTTTCGGTATCATAACCTCTCGTTCAACTTTGCGGAGCGTCTGATCATCAGGATCACCTATAAAGATTCAAGTTAAATGTTCTGTAGCTACGAATCAATATAAAAGTCTACATTTACCTAATCCATGTGGACCACCACCATATTTTTCCGGTAGGACACTCCGTTTAGCACTCATATTGTGAAAATTTGATTGTAGAACGCTTTTTTAATGAAAAAAATTACCTAACCTTGTATAAACTTCAAATCTCAAGCAGAGGCGCATTACAAAGCTAGAGGAGTGTCGGCGACAACTAGCGCTCAGGTGCCATCAATTTTTAAATATAAATTTTAAATTTATTTGAAGAATTCCGATGCTCAAGCGCAATTTGTAATGTATTTACAAGCAAAAAAATACAAAGTTAATAAAGAATTAACGAGTTTTCCTAATTCGGACATTAAATTGGACAACACATTTACAGCATATTTTAATGGGTTATTTATTGAAGTTTGGGATTCGAAAGATATGACACAAATCCATAATAATGGGTGTTTTGGGATTGGATCAATTACAAAAGCTG
The DNA here is from genome assembly GCA_027564815.1 of Symmerus nobilis. NCBI lineage: Eukaryota > Metazoa > Arthropoda > Insecta > Diptera > Mycetophilidae > Symmerus > Symmerus nobilis. Next base: position 9,151 of record JANTOP010021349.1, on the reverse strand, counting down.
CACCTATGGCAACATGGAAAAATATTGAACCGAGAAAAATGTCAATCGAACAATACAATCAACGTTTAGAGTGGAATGAAAAATTCTCGACCATTTCTCGAGGAGTAGAAGAAACTCAAAACTTATGTGAAAATGATTTTATTGAAATATGTTCGTCAGCCATTCAACCGATCGAAGATAGAAAGCGGTGCAATCCATTTCCATTAAAAGAAAGTCTAACTTTATTTTTAGAAGAAGCTTTTTTCTTACATTTTGCACTAAATTGTCTGCAAATTGTAAATATTGATCAACAGCACCAGCCGTTGACAACATCTAATATATTATTAACATTTTGTAAAATTAAACCATCATTTTTTACGCACTACGTAGCCTATCAATATTTGAAAAGTAAATTATGGATTGTGAAATGTGGACTTAAGTTTGGAGTTGATTTCGGTGAGATTTTATAAATTTGTTACTATAAATATATTCGGAAATTTGTTGAATATTTACAGTATTGTACAAGGATGGTCCACGATATTATCATGCTTCCTTTTTGGTACACATAGTTGAAGCGTCTTTATCTTTAAGCAAATCAGCATATTTCCAATGCCTTTACCGAATTGCTGAAACAACAAAAAAAGTAAAACATTTACTCGTTTATATATATATTTTTTTTTTGGCAAACCTCACAATATAGGTATCCTTTTAATTTTCAGGAACTTATAATTCTAGAAATATACTATCCACATGGACTGTCAAGCTCATCTAATCCGTTAGAATGTTTACGTAATATAAAAAGCTTTAAGGTTAGTCATTTTTCGCCGAAACGTTTGAATTTTTGAATTAAAGAGATAACGATTAATAATACTAAATTATTCTGTTCCCACTATATTTCATTCACAATAATTATAAAATTATATTATTACATTTAAAGCGGGAACTCTTATACGTAAATTTAAAAATCCAAAACTAATACATATAGCAAAAATATCAATGCTTACGCATGAGTCTGATCATCTTCGACAAAATCCTTTGCTACTTCTCTAGATACACAATCCACATGTGAAACCTTATTACGAAATCTAACACCGTAAAATTTGTGAGCGTGCTCAAGCAATTCCGGACGAAATGTTGTTGTAATAAATTGAGCATTTTCACTTAACTCATGAATCATATCAGCGACTGCTTTTCGATGCTGCGCATCCAAAGCCTTTAAATATATGGGATAGAAACGTTTGATGTTAATTATAAAATACTAAAAACTACTCACTTGATCAATTTCATCGAATAAATAAAATGGAGCCGGATCGCACTTTTGTATAGCGAAAATAAGGGCTAGTGCAACTAACGATTTCTGACCACCAGACAATTGGTTCATTTCTCGCATTTCTGATTCGGATCCGGATATAAATGAGACACGTATACCAATCCCAACAAAATCATCAGAATTTGCTATTTCAGTGTCGACGTCCATACTGTCGGAATCTCGGGTTTTCAGAACTAAATGACCAGATCCTTGGGGTACGAGTTTTTTGAAGACATTTGTAAAATATTTAGCTACTTGTTTGAAGGTAAATTGGATAGCTTCAACTTTACGCATCTCCAAAGTTTTCATTAATTCACGAATTTTTTCGTCGCCAATATCCAATTCCTCTTTGCGTTGATACAGCTTTTCTTTTTGTTCAGAAAAGCTTAAAAACTGGTCCAAAGCTTTTTTATTAACGTGATTATATTTTTTCAAGTGGTGATTGGCCTTATCAAGTTCTTTAAAAAGCTACAAATAAAAATAATATTCAAATGTATATAATTTTATAATTATACGTTCAGTTGTACATTTTTGAGTGACATTCTTGTGTAGGCGGGATCAACTTGTGGCAATGCTCCCAGACCAGCAATTTTTTCCGTGCATTCATCGATTTTTTGCCGTAAAAGATTTTCTTTTGCTGCCCATTTTTCCGTTTTCTTGGCATCTTCCTCGATTTTATCCTTGGCTTCTTTTTCTTTTGTCGCCCAAACTTCCAATTCTTTCTGTAGAGTCTTTTGTTGTTTAATTGCTTCGTGAACCTTTTTATCAATTGCTTGTATGTCCTGTGCTACACGATTCACGCGTTTCTCAACTTCAGTCACATCAGTTCGACAAACTTGTAGTTTCCGTTTTCGATCTTCTACGGAAATTTCTTGTAATGCTTGAACTAATTCATCACGCCTTCGAAACAGATTGTTTGTAAGTAGATTATCGAGTTTATTTTTTCTCACTTCCAATTGCATGCGAGCGGTGAAAGCTTCTTTATTTTCTTGATTTAATCGACGAATGTCATCGTTTAATTGATCTACTTCCCGTTGATCTTGAACAGATAATTGAGACATTAGTTCTTGATTTAATTCGCTTTCTAAACCCTCTTTTGTGCTGCTCATCGCTTCCAAACTGGCTTTACATTGGGCTACGGATCGTTCTTTAGGATTACGGAATCGCTCTATTCGACTTAATTCTTCTTTCATTAACCGTATATCGGCTTGAATTTTATCGAAAATATCTTTTGATTTACCTTGCTTCGTTTCCGTTTTTTGCATCTCCGAAACAACAGCATTGATGCTTGATTCAGTTTTTTTTAATTCATTTTTCAACGATTGTAATTCTTCTTCCAAATCTTTAATTAATGTTATATATTCGCTACGTTTCTTTTGCATTTCTAAACGGGAACGTGATGTATTAAAAAATCCACCAGTTAAACAACCTTTCGCTGATACTTGATCACCTTCAAGAGTAACACAATCTAGCCCAGTACTTTTAGCCAATTCGGTAGCCCGTTCCAAATTACGACAAATTAACGTTTTTCCAAATATATAACGCAACGCTTTGTCATATTGTTCTTCGTATTTGAGCTTTGAAATCATCGGAATTGAATCAGGATCGTCGGGATAATCGTGTATTTTTACTTGCAATCGATTCAATGGCATAAATGTTACTTCACCCGGAAGTTTTAATTTATTCATTTCCTTTAAAATTTGTGTACCAACTCGATCTGATTCTACAATATGATGGAATAAGCGATTACCAGCTGTAACCTATATAAAAAATTTAAATAATGAAAATTTCATATATAAGAAATGCGTGTTACTTCAACAGCCGTGTAAATAGTTTTGTCGCAATTAAAATTTTCAATAACCGGTCCATAATATGCTTTAGCAATATCTGCATTTGGTCCGCCCCGTTCAACGAATTGATCTAAAACTCTACGAACTGAATCACGTCCATTCAAAATTGGCCGTCCGGCCATTGAACGTAAAGCTTGGTCTGCTTTTGCTAACTCTTCTTTATGTGATGAAAGATTTTGGGTAATTTGTGTTTCCTTGCGCCACAATTCACTAAAAAATATATTGATGTTTTAATTAAATTAAAGGGGGAAAAATTACCAATTATAATTACTTTCTAACGGCTTGTAGACTGTCTTTCTTCTTTTTTAAGTCATAATATTGTTTATTATGTTCGTCAATTTGACCGCGCATTTGTTCAATTTCCATTGTGTGGTCGTCAATTTTTTTGTCCAATTCCTTTTGTTTCGTTGCATCCTTCTTTAAATCATCCATTAATTTATTTTGATGATGAATTTTGTCTTTAATCTGTTTGCTCAACGACTTTAATTCATTTTGTATCCATTTGTCACGATCTTCGCGTGATGCAAATTGTGAACCGCGTCCTTGTTTTGCGTACAGTTCCTTACGTTTCTGTTCTTTTAGCGCCAAATCCCGTGAGTAATCTTCTTCTTTTCGTTTCATAGCTTCGTACTGTGGTCGGACATTATCTAATTCGGCCTCTTTCTCGGCAATTGTAACCTTGAGACGGTTCAATTCGTGTTCAGCACGCTCTTTTGATTTATTGTCCCCTTGCACTTCGTCAGTTAAATCCACAATGGTCAAATCTAGCTTAGTTTTCTCGCGTAAAAGTTGTTGTTGTTCAGTGGTTAGCACGGATCGTTCGTCCTTTATTTCGGAAACGTCTTTTTTCACATCTTTCAATGATTTCTGAATTGTTTTAATTTTTTCTTGGGATTTTTGAATTTCCATATTGTATTGTTTTTGCTTATCGCCGCTATTTTTACGTTGATTTTCCAAATCATCGAGTGCTCGGTTCGTTTCTTTCAGTTCAGTTTCATGGATAATGTATTCCAGTGTACGTCTAGCTTTATCCCATTTTTGATACTCTTTTAATTCTTCCTTTTCTTCCTCCAATGTTTTCAATCGCTCTTCAATTGTTTGAAGAAATTCTGTAATTTTGTCGATTTTTCCTTCCGTTTCTCGCAAAATATTCATTGATTCCTCTTTACGTTCGTCGTAGACGCGTGTACCAGCCACCTCTCGTAACAATTTGAGACGATGTGCATCCGGCGCTGTGGCCATTTGATTAATTTTTCCCTGTTTAACAATGTAGTAAGGATTGGAATTGGAAAAACCAGCCGATTCGAGAAGATTTACAACTTCAGAACGGGGAACGACTTTTTTATTGAGAAAATATTGATCTTTCTTGGCACCAATCACACGACGCAAAAAAATTTCCTCTTTATCGATGGGTACCCGATTATCAGTGTTGTCAAAAATTATTTCAACGTACGCTGATACCACTCGTGCTCCGGTTCCTTCATGTAAAAGGGCTTGCCTTTCTTCGGGACGTAAATGTGTAAATTCATCGCTCAAGACAAATTGAATTGCTGAAAGAATTTCGTAATTGTATGTGAATGCAAATATAAAAACAAATTCTTACCGTAAAAGAAGTTACTTTTTCCTGAACCATTACGTCCGACAACAACATTGTGCCTTTTATCAAATGGTTCTACAATTGTTTGTTCGCGGTAACTCTTAAAACCTTGAATAATAATCTAAAAAAAAATGAAAACAATTTTGTAATTGTTGGAATTTTACACTAAGTCCTCACCTGTTTTATATGCATAATTAATGCTTTAACAAACTTACAAACACGAAACAACGAATTACAAAATTTTAAATAATATTGTAGTAAAAAATATAATAAACGTCCATCTTCCTTCCCTCTATTGTTTTAATTGTAATTCGTAACAGCTATCATTCTAACGCGTTCCACCTTCCACATGAAAATGGCAAAAGAATCACTGGGTAAACTCCATTCATTATCAGTGCTGGGAACCACAAAAACAGCCAGATTGGCCCACAGAGAGGACATTAGTATGGGAAATCGCCTTCCGAGCGACATCACATCTATTTAAATAAAATTCTATAAGATATTGCATAATGGTAAGTACGAGAGAGTGCCTTGTGCGCGACTAAGCTATAATCACAAGATACACCGTCGCCGCACTTTTCAAAGTTTTTCATTTTATTATCCAATAAATATCAATGCAATGAATGTTATTTTCTTGTATGTATATTTTATAATAATAATTAATTATAATGTATATTATGCATATTATTATTATAATATTTCAATATTGTATTTTGATATATTTTTATTCAATATTATTAATATAAAATATTGTTTTACTTTCAAGTCTTAAAATGAATGGAAAAATGATTCTATGTACTATATATAATTTCATTAAAATTAAACATAGGCTCTACACTCTATATATCGAGAGAACGAAAATATGATTTAATATTGAAAATGTTTTACTTGGTATAGTACATATATAAATTTGACGCATATATATACTTAAAAAGGATAATTTCAACAAACTTCATGGTCATGAATGGACTTGGTTTGGGTGCCTTTTAAATATTCAATAATCCTCTGCGAGAAAATAACCTAAAATTAAAGGAAAAAAGAGAAAAGAACAGGAGAAAAACACAGAAATTCTAACAACTCTGTTGCTGTTTTCCATTTGTCTGTATATAAGTTCGGAACACATTGCGACAATGGCTTATGACACATTCATTGCTACAATATTCATCTTCCCAATCTGAGTTAACTATTGCTTGATTCGTACATCCATGGCGTATACATTTCTGAATTGGCGGTGGTCCAGTATTAATATGTTGTGGTTGCGGCTGGGGTTGTTGAGAATGATTGGATGGATGCGATGATGGTGGTGGCATAGATTGTGGTTGTTGATCATACATCATGTTTGCCATGCTACCACCACCACCGCCACCACTGCTAGAGACTGGAACGCCATTATTATTTGCTGGACCGGTACCAGCAGCTATCATTTGATGATTGCTTTGATTAATTATGTTTTGATTGGCCGATTGATGAATTTGATGTTGATGGATTGGTGGATGATGATTCTGTAAATGAGATTGTCCACTACCCGTCATATACGGATTATTATCTAGTCCCATAATGTGCGAAGAATGTAGTGGATGCGATTGCTCATTTCCATACGATTGATATTGATGATTTTGATTAACCTGTTGTGGCTGTAACAATTGTGATTGTTGTTGATATTCTACTTGATTGGGCGATTTATACGAATTGACAAATTGTTGCTGGAACCCTCCATGTTGTTGGGCTTGCTGAGCTGGTGGTGATGAATGCATGAACGGCTGTGACTGATGTTGTGGTTGTTGTTGCGATAATAATGGCGGTGATTGTATTGCCGGTGAAGAAGCTTGTACCGGTAATGGTTGGGGAGATTGTTGTGGTTGATCTATATCACTACCTTTTGATACGAGACTAGCTCGATATGCAGCCAAAGTTTTAAGATATTCCTTTTTGGCTGCTTCCGTTTTCTTCTTGTAGACATCTTTGTGTTCGGGTGCAAGCACATCCCACATAGATGCTACAATTGTGGATACCTCACCAAATGATGCGGTTGGATTTTGTCCTTTGATGGCAGCTTGAGTGTCACGAAAAAATAATGCATATGCCGACACAGGTTTCTGTGGTTCATTTGGATCTTTTTTCTTTTTCTTTCGTTGTACTTTGGGCTTTTTAACCACCCCCATTGGAATAGTTCCTCCTGGTGCAGATTTCATTGCTTTCGGTGAACTACCTCCCATGGTAGATGGTTCTGGTGATGACATTTTCAACGGATTTAATCGTAAACCACTATCGTCACTATCATCACTAGTCGTTTCCGTATAACCTCCACCATGGTGATGAGGTGATTGACCAACAAAATTACTTGTCGGACTTGTAACTAACGGAGATTTTTGTGGCGGTGGCATCATAAGCATATGTTGATGCATCTGTGTAACATTTTGAGATGATGGTTGCTGATGATGATTATTGACCATCACTTGCTCTGCGTATTGGCCATGATACTGGTGGCTACCGATTGCCGAGTATTCGTTATGATAATATTGGGATTGTTGCTCAGTGGTCACATGTGGTCCCGACCATAAATATTGTTGATCGCCACTAATGGCACTCATAGTCGAATGATGAAGTGGCGGATCCATACCTGAATGATGAAGATGTTGTTGATGATGCGGATCATTATGAATATACGATTGATGTTGTTGGGATGATTGTTCCATATGATGTAATACCTCGGCAGCGTCCTGTAAATGATTATCGTCTTGCGTATGCAAAACGTGATGATTCAAAGGAGATACATCAAATTCTTCATCCCCAAATGACGGAGTATGAAATGTCTGAAAATGAGGATATAATTAATTTTTAGTAATGTAATCAACGCCAATTTTTATATTTATACATAAGAAAATTTCCACAAACACCTAAAATTTATCGATATTTTTCGTCGTTGTGTATTCTCACACGGGGGGAGGGGGCAAAAAATTTGAAGAAAAAAGGAAATTCTATGTCAAAATCTAATTTAATTTAATTATCATATATTCCAATCATCATCAACATAGTATATGAAGTATGTAGAGAGCACAAACACCCCCTTTCCCTTCGTAGTTCTCACACCCATCTTCCAAACGATGAACCCAAAACGAAAAAAAGCCGCCAGTGTCGGAGAGAATATACATTTACATCACAAACCCTCAAGTTGTTGTTCGCTAAAAAAGAATAAATTCCATCCCACATAATATTAATTTATTATGCATAATGTATTGAGTTTTCAAAACTAGAATTGAAAATTAATGAACAAAATTCTAACTTTCTTCTCTATCCATTTAACTAAAAAGCAGCGCAACAGCAAATATCTTATTTGACCTGGTGTCTGTCACTGGCGTGGTAATTCTAGAGCGAGAATACGTTCTCGAAATAATAATCGTGATATATATATGCATAATAAATGAACGTAGTTATTATATATATAGAGTAGAAGAGCAATCCAGGCAGGAGCACCAATTCAATCAAATATGAAAAATATCGTGTTATTTTTTAAACCATAACCAATCAATTTAAATTTAAGGAAGTTGGAAGATGTATATCTTTCGCCCTTGCACCAATTCATTTAAGTTTATTTTATTTCAGCCACTAGCACTTACATTTAATTGTTTATTTTGTATTTCAGCACCACTTTTATTCGGTATTTTATTGTTTGACACGACCGACATGACGAAAATGGAAAACTTAAATGGCCAAGATGGTCGAAATAATGAAGATTGAGACAGAGGCCCAAACCATATCGGCTTAACCGATTTGTTTGGCGCCGATAATTTTAATATTTGGACCAATTGTGAAAAAATTATTTTATAATCAGTAAACCAATAGAGAGTAACTTGAAATGTAGCATTTTTGTTAAAATGTCGGAATTTTTGTCGTGTTCCAATGCTGATAACTTCAAAATGGTTTGCAGTCAAGCCGATTTCGGCAAAATTTGCTTCTGTAATCGCTCTCTTTTTTTGTATAGTTCCCGGTCTCTGGATCGGATTTGCGGTGACAATAGAAAGAAATCCTTCTTTCCTTCAATGCAAATTTCGATGGCAATAAGAGACAGTCGATAGAGCAGTTAAATTTTCTTAAAAAATTAATAGAACCGAGAATAGAGAGTACCAGGAATGGCAACAAAGTGATAGAGATAAAAAATTACATGTAATGCATATGGGACTGAATCGTCTCAAAACGTGTCCGGATTCCATTTTCAAGTGATAAAAAAATATATAGAAAACAACAACAAATTAGTTTAATAGTTAGAGTAGCGGCAAGGGGAAAGGGGAAATAACATATAATTTGAGATAACTTGATGAGAAAAAGACACGATTTTTAGCTGAGAAAAGAGAGTATTTAAGAGGAACGGCTGATTTCACCAAAAATCGTGTCTTTTTCTCAGCAAATTATCTCAAA
>JANTOP010021338.1:0-13115 GCA_027564815.1 Symmerus nobilis | reverse complement strand
TGAAAATACATTAAATTTGCTAATCAAGTCACAATATATTAAACTCGGGAATATCTCTTGAACATTATTACTGAATATATTTTAATTTATCCTTACGGTACGGCCAACCACTGATTCCGCACCCTATATGATGCCAACTCTCTCTAATGGAAATCATTTTATTTTCTTACCTTGTACCTTGTAACGTCCAACCAATGCTAATATCGTTCTTATTATTATTATTAGTAATATTAATTGTAATTATTTATATTGTATTATGTAAGTCGAGATAATTGGTCCACCACTGGTCCACCAGTATGAACAAGCGCCCCGTTATGAGATGAGAGAAGGGGTACTATTTACATTAATTGAAAAATACTAAACAATTTTATAAAATGATAGTCGGGTAGTACTTAAGAAAGAACCCCCAAGAAAACCAAAATTGGGATACTACGAAGTGCCGGAACGGATTTAATAAGATAACAAGAAAGGGCAGAAAATTATACGGTTACCGGTCTTAACGGTATAAATTGTATCCGCCTCACACCATCAAGGCTATAGCTTATGCTATCATCCAGAATACGGACGGATCTTTGGAATCACCGTCTTATTGGCAGCTACGAATCATTTCTCGCATCCACAATTTTGTCCAAGAAAAAACATATCGTCGTAGTGTGCATCAAGCAACATACGTTAACGAAGGTACTGGTGGACCGAAAGATAGGGTAAATAAGGAATTTTATATTGATTTCAAAATCAAATCTCTTGTATTAACAAATATTAGTTTTGTATAATAATCAATATTCCTTCCTCAACCATCCAGTTGAGCCAGTTGGAAGTTTATATATTACGTGCTGGATGTATTGGGTTTGAAACCCAATCATACACCCAAAAATTAAAGGAATATAATAACGACAACCTACACAACGTATTAATTCTAATATTTATAAATTTACTGCGGTGGCGGGATCTTAAGATTCCGTGAATCGTAAAATAAAAACCTTAACGGGTAAGTACTAGTAATAATAAATAAAACGCTAATAACTTTTCCAAACTTTTCTTTATATTTTCTCAATTTTCGCATAAATTCATTATGTTCTTAATTTTTATATGTACATTTTTTTTTTTAATAATAATTTTTAATTTCATCTGACTGAAAGAAATATTTTCTTAAGGCTTAAAATTGTTTGAATTTATTGAAGAAAAAAGAAACAGTTGTATATTTAATTCATTCCATTCAGTTTTACTTTTATTACATATTTTATTTTATTGTTATGTTGATATAATATAAATAATTAATATTATAATAATAAAATTCTTATAATGGATGTGTAGTTTTTATTTTCCCTTCGTGTGCTGTATATTTTTAATATTCATATTATACACTTCTACGTTTTTGTGTTTGGTGTTTGAAAATGTGACCGTCCACAGGAACATGTACCAAATCTTCACCGAGGTCAGAACGTATCCTGCTGGACTGAACATGCACTTTAGAATTTTTTTATCATTTTTCGTTTGGAACTTATGAATTTTTAAATTTATGGTTATGAAAAACCTAATTTTGAGACAAATGAGTTTAAAGTTTGTAGTTAATTTTCAGTGTTTTTAGCGCTGGATAGATATTTAAAATGGCAACTTTCTCAAATTAAATTTATAGTTTGGGTACCAGTGTACAACCATAACTATTTTAAGACATTAATTACCGAAGATTTGGCCCCTTTTCTCTGGTCAGACCTTTGTCCTGTTTTTTCAATTTTTCGATATAAAATACATCGATTCTAATAAAACCGACTATACCGTCATATAGAAGGAGAACTAGAAAATCGGAATCAATTAAAATAAAAAAAAAATCGATTTTTTTGACCTTTTCAAGTAAATCGGCTCTATACTGAAAATTAAGCCCAGTTAAGTTTCGGTACCTTTTCCTGTGGACGGTCACAAATAAATATTTTTATGAATATTGTAACTTAAATTTCCTTTGGCGTACTTATAATTTTCCGTCAGTGTTATAATGAAAATGTGTGCGTGACTTTGGTGTATTATGCGTTCAGTGTTCACGTAAGTTTTTTAATTTCTTTCGTAACGTAATAAATATAATTATTTCTTTTTTTTAATTTCTTTCGTAATAAATAACGTAAGTTATTTATTTCGACTTTTATAAATAAATTTTTTCCAGTAAGATCGTAATTAATGTAATTAATAAAAAATAATTATAAATTAAAAGTACATAATTTTAAGAGAATATTTGAATGAAGAGTTTATTGTTTATAATTTTTTGTTCTTTATTAATATAAAACTTACTGATCATTTACTCCACCTTTTATTCCTCCTAATTAGGAAATTTACATATTTTATAATTAACTTGTCTAGGGTGAAAATAATTATACAACATATCATCTGCGTTTCCTTAACTAATAATTGTAGAATAAAATTAATTAAAATTGAGAAAAACGAATATTTACAAAATTTACAATAGCATTTTCTTAATTTTTGGGCAAATTTATAAAGTATGAAAAACACTTAAACGTCCTATAATTAATAAAATAAAAATAATAAATAATAAATAATTAATTTCTTTTCCTCAATTAAGTAAATTAAATTAAAATAGCTACCCAGTTAGAGCTGTCTGAAATATTTTTCCACTTATTTACAATTTCTAATAGAGTCAATATCTGTTTAAGTAATATTCTCTTGTTCATTATCAACTAATTTGAAAAAGAAGAATCATTTCTTGTTTTCACAAAATTCCTTACGAATGTTATTTCTATAATACATAATCAGAAATAATTTATTGTTAATAATGTAAGTATGTAGCTTTTGCAATTTTAATCAATCAAAATAATATGATATTCTCTTTATTTTGTAAAGCTACTCTATGTATTTTCCCACATTCGAAAACGTCTTTCTCGGCTCACTAATAACAAATAAAAGCTTATTGAAATGTTAGCTTAACAAACCTAAAGCTCTTCTTGCAAGTCCATTACGAATCGGTAATGCTGGCGGTACTTCGTATTGATTTGAGATCGTTGAATTTTGATGGTTATGTAAGTTGTCGTGCTCCAGTGTTGAATAAAGTGATTGATGTGGTGATGGTGGAAGTGGTGGCGGCAACGATGCCATTAAATTTTCAAATAAATTAAATCCATTCGTTTGACCATTCAGCAAATGATGTTGACTTAGCTGAAGGAACTGGGTTCTGTTTGTATTAAGAGTATTTATGGCTTTGAGCTGTAACATAGGGCTCCTCCGTGGTGATGGTACCGGAGGAGCCTCTAGCTATAGCTCGGTAACTGGTATTGCTCGATGAATTGTCTGATGATGTTGATGATAATTATTTAAAGTTTGGATACTGCACGGATGAGCATGAGAAATATAATCTTCGTCGGAAAAAGTCTTTTGATATTCACGTTCCTTTCGACCGATACTGGTGTTGCCCCATCCACCTTTCAGAACGTCTCGAATTCGACGACGACATCGATATAATAATAAAGCGAGGGCGGTTATGGTGGCGGCCGAACCAACAATTATAGCCCCAATTATCGCTTGCCGTTTTGAATTCGCGTAGGTACAACCAAGTAATTCGGGTGATAAAGCTTTTAATGGTTCCTCCCGAAGTCGTTCAGGAGACGCACATAGCACCGTTTCCGATGTTTGGCTAATATTTTTAATAGCTAACAAATTCCGTAACCATAAAACCCTGCAATCACATGCTATCGGATTTTCCGAGATATCAAAAGTATGCAACTCACTCCATGGAAATAGTCCTTCAGCCAACATAGTTAAAGAATTATCTCTAAGGTTCACGTGTCGTAAATTTGGTAAACCGCTCAATGCACCTTCTTGTATATCATTCAATTCTTTGTTCGACGCCAGAATTAACGATTGTAAATTTATATTTGTAGAAAATGCACCGGCATAAATTTTTCGTAATTTTGACGACCCTGTAATATCTAACCTTCTCAAATTTACCATACCAACAAATGCACCTTCTGGTATTATTTCAAAATCATTCTGACCCAGAGACAACTCTTCTAATCGGGTTAATTTACTCAATTCGACCGTTGGAATTCTTTGTAAACGATTATCGGTTAATTCTAATATACGAATACCTTCCAAACCTTTAAAAGTACCTAGAGATATGTTAAAGAGATGAGCACCCCGTAAGTCTAATCGAGTTAGTCCGTGTAAACTCTCAAATGCACCTTTCGCCACAATGCTAAATGAATTTAAGCCCAAATACAATTCAGCCAGATTCGGAAGATGGGAAAACGACGTTGATGGTACATTACCCAATGAGTTGTCATCTATAAATAATACCCGTAAATTATTTAGACTTTCAAAGGCTGCGGAATTAATAAAATTTATTCGATTTTGTCCCAAATTCAACTCTTCCAACATTGGTAGGGTTGCGAACCCACTATGACCCAGTTCGCTGATAAAATTTCCACGCAAATTTAACACAGTTAATGTTACTAATCCAGTGAATGTTTTATTTGATATTGAGCCCAATTTGTTATGATTTAAATGTAACTCCTGTAACTTCTTTTGATTAGAAAAAGTTTTCGGTGGTATACTGAACAGATGATTGTAACTCAAATCGAGAAATGTTAATTCGGAATAAAATTGAACCGATGAATCGATTGTTTTGATTTTATTGTGTTTGATCACCAACCGCTATAAAGATGGATTCAGTGCAATCGGTAGCACATCCAAATGACCTTCACCACAGTTAACGACCAGCGTATCGTCATCACATTTACAGCCGATCGGACAATTGGCCAGTGGGACCACAAATCCAACTGTTGTCGTCACAATAATCGCCGATATCAAAAGCAATTGTATCGTTGTTGGCGTCATTTTATTGTATATCGTCTAGAAAAAAATGAAATTTAATTGTTACTTTCGATTTATCGAAATATTTATGAGAGTCAGGGAAAATTTAGAAAAAATTTAAGTAGCCAAATCTACAAAAGTAAAATTTGTACGCGTATAGAACAGAATACATATTTTTCCAGAGTTATATGATCCCTTGTTGAAATTAAAAACGCCATAAGATAAATAGTAGATATATGTATCTGAGAACAGTTTTGACAGAACCGCCACTGAATATCTCACAGATATAAATTTAAAATAAATTTCAGACTTCTTACAAAGATCGGAAAATTTCTTCAATTTCAGACAATTGGGAGTTGGTCGATATATTTTCTGAAAATCAGAAGACCTTAACAAAATTTTTAAATTTCACAAGATCTCGAAAGTTTTGTGAAAGTATGTGGAAATAATATTTCATAAAAATCCTAAAATAATAGAAAAATCTGGATGACTCATGAAAAACGAATCATTTCGATAATAGAATTGTTATGGGTTAACCCAAAGGTCGGCAACCTTTCTAGGTGGCCAGCGGGTCTAAACCAACCAACCAACCAACGTTTCGGGTCAGTGGTATTTTCATTTTTAAAACAGTCATGCGGAAATAACTGAATTATATAAATGCAGAATAAAATTCGGCCAAAAAAAATTTAAAAACGCAGAAAGTTGCTTTCACCATTAGGTAAAAATACAAAAATTAAATATTTCGGAATAGTTGAAATTAATCTACTTGTATAAGAAAAATCAAAAATTCGTAAGGGCTCGTACCGAGAAATTTGTATATCGGACATCGCAACATTTGATCCGGATTGCCAAATTATTTTCTTTGGATCCAAAAAATGTAATGATGCCGGTAGCTTCTAGATTAGTTGAAGTAAATACAAAAATATCAAAACTAAACATTTCATTCAAAAGCTCTGCAAAAACATAAAAGCTCCCAGAAAGCTTAATTTTTCGAACCTTATTTTCTACGTTTTAAAATTTATTTTCTATCGAAACAATGATCCTGTAACGAAATTTCAATTTTTTCTAAAAGCTTTTAAAATCTTGAAAGCTCATTGAACGCTTAAAATTAAAGTGTTATTTTAGACAGTTTTGAATCGAATTTTTATCCGATTCATTAAATTTAAATGAAATATGGAATTTTGACAGAAAGCTTATTCAAACTATTAAAAGCACAACGAAAGCTTTACGTTCCGAATTTAATATTAACGTTTAAAAATCTATTTTCTATCCAGATACGATCCTTTAACAAAGTTTCAAATTTTCCCAAAATAAAAATGCTTCAAAAATTTCGAAAGCTCATTCAAAGTTATTAAATAAAATACCTTGAGTTAGAAATTTGCAACAATAAAAATTGGTTACGATTTAGTTGATATTTCAGGTGCATTCTGCACCTTCTGCGTATTAGACTGCACGCCACTAATGTGGAGATACATACATATACTGAAAAGACTCGGTTATACAGAATTTTGCATAAACCAAATTAACAATACCAATAAAATTAAAAACATAAATGATTTAGCGTAGCATTTCTATTAATATATAAAGAAGTCCGATATAAACAAATATTTTAAAATACATAATTACAATCATAGAAATAAATAAATGTCAATAAATTAAATAAATAATAGTTAATAAATAATTGGTAAAAAGGCCCATCACCACAAATAGATGCCCGTCACTGGTGGTCATACATTTAAAAAACATCGAAACCGCCCGGAATATCGCATTAAGTTGACACAAGCAACAACAATAAAAACAGAGGGTATCCAGAGTAAAAAATACAAATACGATTGGCTTGGATACAATAAGTTTGAAAAGGCGACATTGAGTCAGGTACGAGTTACGATCGAGGAACGTTAAATAATTAAAAGCACAAAAACAAGTGAATATTAATAAATTGGGGAAACGGAAAAAACGGTGAAAAAGGAAAACATAAGAAAAACCAAGCCGCGTCTGGAATATAGGCTGCACGAGGGAATATGAATAAGGGAACGATTAACAACGAGACCCAGGAGAGTGAAATATCATCGATCGATCATCACTATTCATTACCATCAATATCATCATTACCACCGGTGATGTGCCTATATTAATTAAAAACCCGAACGGGAGGATTAAATAAAACAAGTATATTTTCGTAAGTTATTAGTTTTATATATTAATATTTGTTTAATTTAAAGTTATTAAATAATAAATTATAATTTAAATTTAAAAATAATACAGAAAGATTCTTTTGTAATATTTAAAAATTAAATTTAAATGGGCGCTTGCAAGAAGTGTCACAATGATTAGGTTGTTCTATATAGTATTATATAATTGGCGTCAGGTCAATTGTAATTTTCCTCTGTTTATACACTTTTTTCAGAACTCAAATGGATCTCTTGAAATTATCAAATGGGTCACTCGGTGACCCGCGGGTCATAGGTTTCCGACCCTTGGGTTAACCATTCAACTTTAATTTAATTTGTAATAAATTTTTGGATAATGAATTTCCCGACTGCTCACGCAAGAGCTTGAATGGGATCAAGAACACTAGCAACATTGTTTATTTCTTATAAATTTAATTTAGAGGATTTCTTGATTTTTTTTTGCATTATGTATTAAGTTTGTATTTTATAATAATCCACTAATCAAAACAATAATCTCTCATAATTTTTTTACTGAATTTATAATATTCCCATATTCCATATTATTTTAAGATCTGCATCAAAATTCAATTCCAATTCACTTATTTCGTTATCAATCTAATTTTTTTCGATTAAATCAATTTTCATTGTAAGAGAAACGGCACATTTCTATCTTTCCTGAAAAAGCAGTAGGTAGCTTTTCCTCAACCAGCCAAAATATAGATCATGTGTATTGGTAAGGTAGTCCATAAACGCCTCATTGTATTAAGGAGCCGGAAAGAAGAATAAAATCAAACTTAATCAATACATCAAAATTTTTCTTGAACAATGTTTATACGAAAATAATAATATGGATGAGGAATGGTTTAAAGGAGGTACGATATTCTCGGTTTAATTTAGGATTAAAGAAAAACTTTGAGAATAAATATATCCCAGTATGAGGAAAAACGTATTCTTTTAATATATTTCTAGTTTACGTATAAAACATATAAAACTTATGCTACGATGAACAAAATTTTGTTTCTCGATTCCTGTAACCTGATGACGAAAATTCGTATTTTATAAATTTTCCTTTATGGGTATTCTGGAGTAAAAAAATCTTTTTTTGTGTATATATACCATTCAGAATTCTCTCAAATTTTCACGTTTCGATCATCTAAATGCTGATATATACAATAACATTTGGCAAAAATCATCACATACTTTCATTTTGATGATGATGGGTCCGATATAACTTCGAAAAGGAAGTAAAAAAAGTAATCACGTAATCAAAAATAGCTTTAGATTTACGACACCAGTACTTGGTACTTGACTTAAAGAATTCTAAAAGTATTAACGAAATGCATTTATTTTCTCTTCTTGCTGTTTCTTCTTTCGGATTTTTATTTTACTTTCCATTGTAACTAAGAACACAAAATTATTATTAGTAATTTAGATCGAATCGATGGAAATAATAGCTTGGTCACGAGATTTAAAATCTTGATTTACCAGTACAATTCCTAGCAACTATACTAGTAATTCGAATTTATATACAGTAAAAATGTAGTTTTGTAAAATAAAAAGAATGGTGATTTGAATGGAGTAAACTGCATTAACGTTCTGATATCTGGTAATCTACTACAGTACGCAATGAGTAATAAAAAACGAGAAATGTGTTATCATCTAGCTATTGTTAAAAATCATAATTTGAAATTTATTTCACTGCCACTGTAAGTTCGTATATAAATAAGTACATCCCCTTTCCGCTATCTACTACAATATTATATCTTAATAATTCTAAATTAAACTATCATCTTCATCTTGGACGAGTTGCATCTGCATCAGCTCTTGACTATCTACTTTGTTGTCCATGCGAATGAACCAATAAATTTCAATTTAATAATTCCGACAAAAAAAAGTTAAATATGGAAAAAAATTGCATGTTCATTTTTACTTGTCCTGTTGTATAAGAAGTTAAACATATACAACAAATAAACGAGTACTCACATTTTAGCTGATACAATTATTCGCACCGTAAATTTTAAGTGTGAAAGATTTACTTGGCAACTTTTGTTATTATAAACGAAATGATAACGACCTTTAAGTGGAAATAATAAGACGGACTCATAATAAAAACTATATTAGGTGGCAAAGGTAAAGTGCAACAATTAAGGAATTCAGACAGTTGGTCCGATATACAAACATATTGTATACGGCCTGGCCTCATAGATATAACTTCAGGCTAACTTCAGCACTGAAAACAACAAACCAAAAATAGTTCGTGTTAGACACACCTTATCGAATTTAGAAAAATTTAGAAGTTCAAAAAAGAAGAAGTTTTAGAAGAACAATTACGTTCAAAAAGAGCTCTCTACATATCTCGATTAAACCATCTGTTAGGTGATTATTATTCTTTATTAACGGAGTTATAGGCACATGTCCATTATAAAGATCGGAAACTAAACCATTTATTATTCCGATAATAAGATTGACATCAGATGTGTCATAAATCGAGCACCATGGTAGATTGGCAGCCTCTCGGAGTAACGTGTCAGTGTTATTATTATTAGATTTACGAATGAATATTACCTAATCTATTGGCCCGATTACACAAGCGTATATTTAATAAAAAAGAGATCATGATATGATAAATCTACGCTGTTCTAGGTAAATTTAGTAACGTTATCCGGTTTATTAATGAAGAAGACATCAATAAGAGAAGGACGGCACTGAAGAGGAAAATGTGCTTGTTCGCTACCAATTAGAGTTAGATCTTACCTCCTTGAGATTCGATATATGTACTAACATGGTACGACGCACGATGGAACGAACTAGGAAAAAATTGGACATTGGTAGTTTTATGAATAAATTGATTGCGTGAAGCCTTTATTAGAATATTAAACGATGAGGGAATTTTTTTTATACCCAAATATGATATTAACCCTTTGACGTCCACTTGGAACTTTCTTTTATAATAAAAATATTGCACCATTTCGCTATATTATTTGTTGACCATTAAATAAAAAAAAAATTTTTAAATTTCAGTACGGGAAAAGTAATTTATTTAAATAATTACAATAAAAAAATAAGGTGAAGGTGCAATATCAGTCTACATATTTTCTTCCATTGATTCTGTCGTTTCCACATCTAATTCTGATATTTCTGCCTGGTTGAGCATCAATATTGCTTCTTCAAATATTTGTTTTTGAACTTAATATGTATTTTCATTGAATATAAATTGTTCAGGATAGGCCCACTAATGAGGCGTGGCCTGTCGCCTGAATTTTCTCGAATTATATTCTCTAAATTTTCTAAATTCTTTGTTTATCGCCTACTGCGCAGTCCTCAGATAATTTACCAATTGGAATTATTGAGAAATTCTTGCATATGCACCATGTATAAGTAATTGGTGCACGCTGGAGGGCATGTGATACCAGCCATAAAGTGAAACGTACAAAATTGGTGTTTCTTTTCAATATTCTCCCACATGTTATTAATTGTAGAATAACGACAAATCGTTTAACGAGGTCCTTATCTAAACCAGTGATTTATATACCCGCGGATAATTTGAGCGAATACAACAAAAACTCGTATTATTTATAGTGCTGATTCATACATGTCGACCTCTTTCTTAAGCATTTTCAGCGTTTTTTGTATTGGGCATTTTTAAAAGCTGAGTAAAATATGGAGAAAATACTTACTCTTTGAAGAGTTTTAAAAACAATTTTGTTATTTGAATGGCAAATTTTAAGATACAAGATCATTTATAATTTATAGCAGCATAAGGTTACCGGCAATAATTTAATCAGGCAAAAGGAGAATTTGAATAGCTCAGCGAAAGGCACGTAAAGGGATGTGATTTTTAGTGATATAGTTAGCTGGGGAGTTATAATCCTATGTACTTAATTTGAACTCGAGATATAGCGATACTTTTCAAAAATTGTCTACCAAAGCTCAAAATTTAAAATAAATACTACTTCGGGTTAAAATACTGATTTAAAATGTAGAAGTTGGTTTGATTTGGGAGTTAATTAGTGGAGATATGAACTGTAGGATGTTTAATGTCCCCATATTGAAAATCACCTTAATGGGGACATTACTTTAAACGAATAGAATTATTTAACACAAACATGTGATCAGAAATAATTTACCGTACCGAAAATTGAGAAAAAGTGAGGTCTTGTTTTTATCGGAATATGTGGGACTCGAACCCACATCTCACATAATAAATAACACGGATGCCCTATCCATTTAGACTACCAGGCCGCCAAAAACCACTTTTTCTCAACCGTTCATATCATACCGATGCTTATTTTGGTTGCAGCATCATCCTAATGATTAATTTACTTTAATTTAAAGAGATGATCATAAAACATTTAAATTAATGTAAATTTAATATCCTTACGTTTACATTTTCGATTATTTGTAAAAATTTGTAATGCTTAAAAATGTCAAACATAAAATAACGGTGTGATTTGTCCCAATACTTTGAATGGAATGGTCAATTTATGAACACATAATTAGCTATACATCGTTGTATATTACTAGGCCGTTCAATAAGTCTTTGGACTGACACATGAATAACATCGCTAGGCTGAAATCGATACTATCATGTCGATATGATGATAGCCATCTCGATTGATACCTGCCATCTTTCAAACGATGACTGTCAAAATTTGAGCCAGTTTCACGCAGTAGTTTGTCAGTGACATCCATTTGAAGTAAACAACTTTTGTTTTCTTTTTGTATATAATAATGAAAAAACGTTAATTTCCGGTGTTGATAAAGCATTGTCTTTTAATGGGAAAAAACATAATGCAACGAAAGCAAAACTCAACGAATAGCACTTTGAAATCCACCATATTCTTTATATCTGACCGCCAGCGACTATTATCCTGTTCCAAATCTCGAAAGATGGCTCACTGAAAAAGATTTACATGAAAATATGGAATTGAAATTAAATTGGAAACCTAAACGTATTTTGAAGAGTTCGACAAACCAAACTTTACAAAAGTTATCGGAATGTTGAAGGATCGCTGTACTAAGTGTATCGAGCTAAAGGAGAGAATGTCGAATAATAAAGATGAATGTTGCCAAAAATGTGCGTTTTTCTTAGTTAGACCAGAGACTTATTGAACAGCCTAGTATTATGTATGAGTGTGTATTAGTAGGAAAAATTAAATTGGAACATTTTTATTCTCCCATTTGTTGAAAATTTGTAAATATATAAGCGACAAGGTTCATTAAATTGCTTATTTAGGATTTATGGGGATCTTTTTATGGTAAAAAGCAGTATTGTTTTGACATGAAAATTATATTATGTCTATATAACCTACATTAAGTCAATTAATTAATCGTTTATTATTTCCAATCAATTGGAATTAAAACGGATCAAATCGATTAAATTTGGTATCAATTATATGAATATATATTTTAAAAACATATTATTATATAATTATAATTGATTGCATGACACAACTTGTATAAATGTAATAATATCTGTGGCTCCAAGCATTAACCGCTTAAGTCGTTTTTTGTAATTTTTCAGGTGAGCGGTTTAAAGTTTTATAAATTTATTCAGATACATGAACTTACGCGGTTATGCATTTCTTCAAATAGCTATATTTTGGCAAAATTAAAGAATTCGGATGAGAATTTTTGTGGGTATACGCAGACGTACATGGAGAATACAATATTGTTGATAACCCAATTTCATCTTAAGTCCACTTAAGCGGTTAATGTTGGGAGCCACAGATATATCGATTTACATTTTATTCGTCTCATTTACGTGTTTAATTGTAAAAATACAACATAAGTAGTGGCAAATTATAATAGATTCATTTAATATCATGTCAGAATATCCTACGGTAATAATAATAGTTAATTAAAGTCGATTTCAATTTTTTTTTTATTTTGAGAGTCCATTACAATTTTAGAATTCAAAATCATTAATGCCCGGTTTCACAAACGATTTAGCGCTTTGTTAAGTCCACTAACACTCCAATAAGCAAAAAATGTGTTTCACAAAACTTTAGCGTTCGCTAAATCTCTAGCTAACTTAGCTACCCGATTTTGGCCAGCTAAATATTTAGCGGGCTGTTAGTAAGATTTGTCATTGATGTTTTATGAATGTTGAATTATGTTTTGTTTTTTTTT
>JANTOP010021337.1:0-28805 GCA_027564815.1 Symmerus nobilis | reverse complement strand
AGCTCCTATTGAAGTGGTAAGACTACAAAAATATTCTTTTTGGAAATTCCCTTATATAGCTAAGGACCAGTCTAATGGACCATAGGTCAGATTTCGAGACTTTTTTTGTAGCACCTTTTCATCCACCTCACAATTCAATCTAAAGTTGAAAATAAAAATTAGTAAAATGATTCAAAGTCATCAAATAAAATAATTTTAGTTAGTAATTTGCAGAAAATAAAAATTGGCTACAATTTTGTTGATATTTAAGGTGTGCTCTGCGCCTTCTGCACATTAGACTGCACGCCACTGCCCTACGCAGATTTATTCAGCCTCGAAGAAAGTTTTCTAGGACTTGAGCTTTTCTTCGAGACTATCATCTCGATATCAAAACAATAATTTTTAAATAGAATATTATTCGTTTATTGAAGTTACCACAATTCTGCAATTATTTGGGCAATTTTTGTTTTTCAATATTTAATTGGTAAATTTTAAATTTTATTTCGAATATTTATTAACGAAGATTTAGTAGTTTTTTCCTCAAAATGTCAAGAGATTCTCTACCACGGTTCTTAAAATATTTAATTAAAGAAAACTTGGTACAGAAAACGGACGGAACGAGAAATTCTCTTTTGAATATTGTTTCTACATCAAAATTTAATCGGTAGATTTCAAATTTTATTTTAGGAATATATTAAGGTTATGAGTTTCTCTTAAAAAAATTTCAGAAAATTCTCTGCCACAATTTTCAAAATTAAAAATAAATTGGTTCAGAAAACGTATGAAGTGAAGAATTTTTTGGTAACATTTTTTGTCGGTAGATTTTTAAATTTATTTTGGAATTTTTTTTAAGTAAGATTATGGGTTTCTCTTAAATTTTTTTTAGGAAATTCTCTGCTACGGTTCCGAAGATATTTGATTTAAAAATAAATTGACATAGTAAGCGAATAATTACAAATTATTAACAGAATCTTTTATTCAATATTTAATCGGTAGATTTCAAATTTTCTTCATGAATTTAATTAAAATAGATTGAAAGTTTCAGTACACAAAATTTCAGAAAATTCTCTGAAACGATACTTGAGATATATTAACCCGACACAAATGTTTTCCCAATTTTAACATTTACCTGTTAATATGCCAACGTATATCCCATTAAAATGACCTTATCAGACTTCAAATAAATTGAAAAGAATTGAGTGGTTATTAAATTCTGTACTGACTGTAAATTCAATTCAATGTTTCCATTCAGTAATTAATTAAATACTGATAAGGATTTATCTTGATATCAAGGTTAATAACGAAATAGAAAAAAAAAGTTAAGATACTTAAGTAATTTGAGACTTATTACAGTGAGAACAATATCTGGATTTCTTTCAGTGTATGTAGAATAAATATTGCAACCACATACAAAAAACACTATAATTTCTCTGATAATTTATTATATTTATCAGAGTTTTTATTTGTTGATAAAAGATTTATGTCGCCCACCATGTGATATGTGATTGTTTTCTGTTTCTGCTACTGCGAAACGAGTGTATAAACTATATCCGGGGATAAACCAAAACCAATATAGTTTAATCATATAAAAGAAAGGTCATTTTTATAGTTTTTACTTGCCTTGCATATATATATCAACACTTACCATTATTATGTTCGAACGATGACTGTTCCTTATCAATGTCTATCGTTCGACGAGTTGATGTTGACGTTGTCGCCGTCACCCCGGTCGATGTGCCACTTTTACTTGATGGCGGTGGTTTAAGTACGGAAATGGGTACGAGACCCTCTTGTGTACCACTGTCACCACCGCCATGTGCACTCAATCGCACCAAACAAAAATCGGGTGATCGGGTGGATGTCATCTCAATTATTTCAACTTGTTGACCTTTCGTTACGGACACCTCCGTTGTACCGGGCGTTGCCGAATAATCGGATATTACCCATGTCATTTCCAGGACACCACCCTTTCGATTTGATAATTTTAATTTTATTTAATTAATTTTATATTTAATTATTTAAATTTAAATGCACGAGCCACCGGATATCTATTCGGATTTAAATACCTGAAAACTACTACTGTTGGTCGAATGTCGAAAAAATCGAAATGAACCGGGCGAATCGATTGTATGTTGACGGGAGAGGCCAGCATGAGATCCGGTAACGCTACTCTGTCGAAACCATGGTAACGAAATTTTTCGTCGTCCCTTTTGGGATTTTGTTGGTAGTATACCCTGAGCACCACTCATTTTTCACCACTGGTTTTTATTATTTTTTTTTTTTTGAGGAGGGGATGGGATTATCAACAATAAATATCGATTGTGAACCGTGTCACTGGCACCACCCAAACCCCATTTCTGATGAAAGATATTATTTTATATGGAAACACGAAAACCCTTGTCCATTTTTTCGGTGTTTTTTTACATAATATTCTATCTGATATTGCTGTGAATTCACATCACACATAACAATCACCATTAAGAAAAATAGAGACAATTAAATTGGAAATATTTAATTTTATTTATTTTGTATACATTTTGATGGCGAAATTCGACAATACAAATAATTGTTAATATTAAAATAAATAATTGAAAAAAACGGGTTCTATATTGATAATTACATTTATTTTCAAATTACAAAAAAAAAAATTAAATAATAATAATAAATATCTAAATTGAATTAATCGATTCTCTAATGCTTCGGTCACTAATATCGATAAAAAACTGGAAAAAATAATTCGCTAAACAATGTTGTTCATTATATGGCATGAACAAGTCCGACGTCTAGATTATATAGTGTGAATCACATTATTTAAGTGACTTGAATGACATTTATAACCAACCCGGTTTTTATCGTTGTATTATTTCAATGTCTTATACAACACTTAATGACGAGTATCAGATACTTCTAATAATTCTTTGATTAGAGCCTGGAAATTTAGATCAAATATTCTTGAAGGATGCACAATTCGATTCTAATATAAAATTATAAAATTTCCATTTATTATCAAAATTTTCTGATTATCATGATTTTTTTCCGATTAATGACATAATAATTTAATTTTATTGAAGAAATTTACGAAAATTTTAAGAAAAGCTTTCGATTTTCATTTATTTACAATTATATCTTTCATACTTAGCAGAATATTCCTTATAAGGTACACCTTTTATTCGAATCAACCATGAATTCTTGTATAGAATAGCGAAGAGAGAAGTAGAGAAGGATATTTGTTTTATGAAAATCGTGAAAAATTAATTCATGGAATTTCAGGTCCTGGGGAGGGGTAAAATAAATAAACGACACTTTTTCTAAATGCTGAATATTTAATTTAATTTTTTTTACTTTAATTTAATTACAGTCAAAATTCTAGGACATAGCATCGCGATCTCCTTATGAAGATTTGGCTCGGATTATGCTTCATCTTTCTCTGGAAGAGTCAATGGAATGACTCGTATTCCAATAACAAGTTAGACGCGGGCTGATAATTCTTAGGGCCCGAATTTTGATATTTAATAATCCAATTTTGCTTCTATCGTTTGGTTATATTGGGTAAATGCATACAAATGTTTGATTATTTAAATGGAAAATAGATTTCAATATGTATAAAATTGTGTTCCTGAACTAAAAGTTTTTATTGAGCTTTTAAGCTCCCGCAGAGCATTTGTAGGAAACATCTAGATTTGATTAACATTTAATTATTTGAATAAAAATTAGAATTCAAAATGAATAAAATTTTATTCGAAGCATAGAGATTTCGCAAGTTTTTGTGGAGCTTTTGTAGACTTATTTTGAGTTCCGGTCCAGTTAAATTATTTGTGTGGAAAATAGGTGTCAATACGAATAAAATTATGTTCCAAACCCAAAGCAATTTCTGAGCTTTTAAGTTATTGTGGAGCTTTTCTTGAAAAATTTCAGATTTGATTAAATTTTAATTATTCGGATAAAAATTTGATTTGAAAAAGAAGAAAATTTTATTCAAAACTTAGTGATTTCGCTGAGCTTGCAAGTGTTAGTGGAGATTTCGTCGTAGCATTTTGAGTTTCCTTGCATCGAAATTATTTGGATATAAAGTAGGTTTCAATACGATAAAATTACATCTCAAAGTTGTAGCTTTCTCTGAGCATTTATCATAAAAGCTTTTTTGTAGAAATGTTTAAGATTTAATTGGACCAATTGGGGGTACGAATGCTTCCCACCCAACGTAATCTCCAGATCTGGCCCTCAACAACTATTGCCTGCTTTCAAATTTGAAGTGGTAACTGCAGTGAAAGAGATTGGGATCAAATTCTGAATTAAGATTTCTCATACCTCTACAGTTACAGAAAAGGTAGATTAAAAGCGAAATTTGCAAAGTATCGATGCTATAAATTTGAATTCTGATAAAAAAAATGTTCTGTAATCCCATAAAATGGCCCCGTTGTACAAATATAATTCCCATAAGTATTGTTCTCCGAGTCATGAACAAAGATCGATAATTTGTACGTCTCTCTTTTCTAATTTGTCTAAGAACTGTTGAACTTTTCCCTACACTACCTAGCACTTTTAAGGTTTTGAGGATTCCGAATTTTATCCGCCTTTATCGTGAGTATCCCAATTTTTCCGGAGGCCTCTTCGATTTTTTTTTCGGTTTCCCCTCACATTTTAGCTCAGAAGAGAGTGTCCTGCATCGCTAATCACAGTGAAACTGAAAGTATTCGAACTAGCTATGGATGGAGAAAATCACAGAAATCATAGCAGGAAACAGGAAAAAAGTCTCAAGTGATCGCAGATTTCCTACAATATTAATTGCGAAGATTATTTAGAGATAATAGGAAGAAAGGGTCAAAAACGTTCTACGTGATTGTGAAGATCTTACGAATTTTTTCTCATCCATATGGATATCCAACTTAGGGGTTGAACATATTTAGGATAAAATACAATGGTCCTTTTGTATAAATCCCTAATCTTTGAGCTAATTCACAGAGGGTTAATAATATCCGATATCCGATAGTTTATTTAAAAATATTTTATTCATATAAATTTCCCCTAGTAATCGTAATAACTTTATCATCAATTTAAAAATTGAAAATAATTTTTCCGGAAAAAACTCTAGAAATAAAAAAGATGCAAAATTGATTTGTACTTCAAATAAGATTTAGCATCCTGTCATTTTTCCGGACTTTACTTTATAAAATTATGATACCAATGGACTTAAATTAAATTAAAATTAAACTAGAAAATCAATAATTGGTTAACCGCAAGTCTCACAATTGGCTCAAAGTTTTACTTTGTACTGAGTATTGAAAAAAAAAAATGTTCAACCAAATCCAGGGAATTTGTTATAAAAAAATTTATATTTAAAAATGTTGATCAAAAAAGTCCCAAATAAAAAAATTAACTGATGAATATCATTCAAAAAAATGCATAGCTCCTACAAGGAAGGTCCTTCCGGTGTCCGCCTCCGATTGCGATAATTTTGATGATTGGTTAGCAACACTGGAGTTGTTCAGGATTTAAAAATATTTCGAGTTAATCTTTGTTTTTTAAATCATATAACAACGAAATTATTTTGAAACTTTAGCTCTACACAAATTTATTTGGTAAAAAAAGATTGCCCCTGCCCAAATTTTTATTTTTATTTTTAAATTTGGATTCATACGTTACATAATGGCGGTGGAAATATTTTAAAAAGTTTAGTTTTTTATATAATAATACATACATATATATGTGACATACAATTTCCATAATTGAATTATTTAGACGGAGAGCCAGTGACGATTTTACCCATGTGATTTTATATCAAATGGTTCTGTTATTAATCGTTTGGAGACCTTGTCTTGGTTCTATTTCGGCAAGTCTGTCTCCCCGCCCGCATTGCGGTACAGCACAGTGAGCCTTCCAGGGGTTTTTCCAAAGTACCACTTTTAAACGATTGAATTTTTTTTCTTTAAATTAATCTTTGGTACCTTACAATGCCTAAATTTAAATCGCCAGACGTATTTATTATTGTTAACTACTCGCCAGATGCCATATAAAATTTCTATTAAAAGCAGGTTTCGGGCTTTCTATTATAAGCAGGGTCGGTAACTAATATTTTTTATAAACTATTATGGCGTCTGGCGAGTTGTTAGCAATAATAAATACGTCTGGCTAGTTGTTAGCAATAATAAATACGTCTGGTGATTTGAGTTTATGCATTGTGAGTTAGCAATCCATTAATTTAAAGAAAAAAATTCTCTAAAAAACACTATTATTCTATTGCTACTTGGGAAAAACACTTGAGAGGCTCACTACGCTCTTACGCAAGGCGGGCAGGGAGACAGACTTGCCGAAATAGAATCAAAACAAGGTCTCCAAACAATTAATAACAGAACCATGTGATATAAAATGACAGATAAAAACGTCACTGCCTCTTAGACTAATTTATTTTGTTGATGTAAGGAAATCAGTTGGAGAATTTTTGATTTTAACATCTAGATGTGTGTGGGGAAACATATTGAACACATCCTCAAAATTTCACAGCGATCCATTTATTAGTTTAGAAGTTATTACAATTTAATTGAGGTACATACACTTTTTCAGTCTTTTACGAAAAGTACTGACTGTAAAGCGTTAACATACCCATCTTATCATTATAATATGATTTGTATGGGGCCCATATAATTCGTATAGAAAATAGAAAAATGCACTGAAACAACGGCGACAAAAAAAATTTGAAAATTTGAATTTATTTGTTTTTAATTTTATTTTTGTGTGAACGCCTCCAAATATTTAGTATCAATCGATAGGTATTTCCATTCTTTATCCAACAAATATTTTACAACAATTAATAGAACAAATCTTTTTTGTCTCCGAACGAAGTGTCCCGTTTTCGCGAGATTGGTGGAAAAATCGTCTTTTTTATTAAGAGGGCTAGTGCAAAAATAATAACAATCGATTGCTACGTGAATTGCAATCACTGGAGTAAATTTTCGGCTAACACTTTCTCTCCCAGACATAATTTGTTTTCCGCCACCGTGAAAGGGTTAACCAAACTACATATTGTGCTGTACATTAATAGATGGGTAATCGCATAGGCAACAACTTTATAGTACATTACTTTCCAATAATTTATTTTTATTCGACCATCAGCGCTACCGGTAGGCGGCGGCATTTTTCCCAACTACATTTCAATCATGCGAATAACGTTCCCATACAGCACTTTGACGTCAGGTGCCATTCAGTTTTTGTTTTGTGGCAAAAACTGATTTTTACCATCGGCAGGGTGGATTTCATCCTTTCAATATCATTTTGGGCAGCTAAAAAAGAATACGTGTCTCTTATTTTTTCGAGAACTACAGCATATCCAAAAATTATCGCAATCGGAGGCGGACACCGGAAGGACTTTCCTTGTTAGACATTTTTTTTTCTCGAAACCCTGAAATCAGTTTTTAATTTACCTCATCAAATGTTCAGGGAAAAATTTTCAACTAAATCGAACGAATTTTTTGTTGAAAAAAATATATTTCAAAATTTTGATTAAAAATAACCGAATTCGAACGAAAATCATGAATTTTTAAAAAGCTCATAACTTATTCAGTGGCATTTGTTTCCGTTTAGGGCGAAAATAAACTAAGCTACTTGTATTATTTTTAATTTATTAGCTTAAGGAATTTTTGAATAAGAAAATTCCATAGTTGAGCAGAAGTAATTTACATAACTAACTGGCTTAAATTATTATTTAATTCCATAATTAATTTTAAGTAAAATAAAATATTAATTACGATTTGGTAAAATTTCAATTA
This sequence comes from Symmerus nobilis, assembly GCA_027564815.1. Classification (NCBI taxonomy): domain Eukaryota; kingdom Metazoa; phylum Arthropoda; class Insecta; order Diptera; family Mycetophilidae; genus Symmerus; species Symmerus nobilis. Next base: position 21,063 of record JANTOP010021337.1, on the reverse strand, counting down.
TTAGTAAATAAGGATTAGAATGTAGAAAATTATTTGCTAAATTTTAGTAAATTATTTCAAGATTAGAACCGGTAAATTTATTATCGATAAAAACTCCCTCAATTCACATCCATCTTGCCATATCCATTTCCCGCAATCTAATTGTGTTGAAAGGATTAAAAGAAAAACATCAATATTTCTTCCTATAAGTATGGAAGTTTTCCCATTATTTTCCCAATAAATGTCTCTTTATTTATTGTTTTATTTTTTTATATTTTTGAAGAATTACAACCACTTACTATTGACGAATATGGTATGTTTATTTCTCGATTTAAGTATAAAATGAATAAATATTCGGTAGGGGAAGGTTCGGTAATTTAGATGTATCACCGGAGCCGGTCAACAAGGTTACAAGAATGTGAATTCGTCCATCGATTTTCAGACCACCCCTAACAGTAATTCTCAGTAGATATGACAAAAAAAGGAATATAATTTCCTTCTCATATCAATAATGTATTTTTAGATAAAATTTATTATTATGCGCGACAAATTGCATTGTTATTTCACGATTGAATTATCCCACACACGTAACACACCCAATTGATATACATTTTTTACTTACGAACCTGAAATTAGAATATTATTAGAAATAAAATTAGAGAGAAAACAAATCGCCAACATTTAATTTCATATCAAAAATTGACTGACTTCACGTCGAATCATCAACAGAAAAATAAATAAATTAGAAAATAATTATTCTAATTACTGTCAATCGTTTAATATTTAATAGACTTTATTTGCCGTAAGCAAGGACGAACTACATTTAGATATTCGAATAGATAGATAATATAGCGTTCCTTAATTAATTACAAAATAATTAAAATAAATCGATGATTGTCCTCCATTAGAATTAATATTTATTTTTAATTAATAATTTAGCGAAGGTGGACCACGATGTTAATTAGCGAAGGAGTTTGATTACACATATAACATTCAATGAGTTTATTTTAGTTTTTAATTAATGATTACGAATTTCTGAGCTCAAATTCGTGTCACCCCCAATTCTACCATAAAAATTGAATAATTATTCATATACCGTGATCGGGTTAAAATCCTAGTATTCATTAATAATTTCAAACAACCTTGTTTCAATGGATTTTAATAATACAGATTGTCATCTAATTGAGAGATGATGCAGCAAAAAACCAAAATACATATGCATTAGGATGCTGTCATTACATAATCTTAACTATTATAGACAGTGCTCTGCTATCATATAAATCATTTTTTTATCTCGATTGTGTTAAACTTCATCCTCTCTCTCTCTCTCCCTGTTATCTATATTTACTAACATAATCCATTCCGTTCAAATTGTTAAGTGATTATCTAACAAGATAATTGTTGATGATCATTGGACATATAGTCCAATGAGCCGGAATGATATAATAGTGACAATACAAGATGCAATTTAACAGGAAATGGTGCATTGCATTGGAGATGAGAGGTTTATAAATGGGTGGAATTATAAATAACTATTTAATTGATTTATAGATTGGATAATAGATGGTTCAGTCAATTTTATCTAAGAATAGAATGAATTATCGGATGGAATTTAAATTATAATTTCCTCGTAGATAAAACTGTTTGAACAATTTTCCAAATCCAATTAAAAATATTCATTGTATTTCCATAATTTCTATTTTTTTTCAAAAAAGAATACAAAGAAATTAAAGGATTTTTTTTAATTTTTTTTTTAGGAAACACATTTCATTGTTGTTGTGCAACGAACACCGGAGGAATAAATCATAAAAAGCTAATACAACCGGAAAAACTATTTTCTGAATGGAAGGAAAATTAACAAGAAACAAATAATTGTTTGTCTAGGATCTGGTTTTTATTTTTAAGAGAAACATTTATAATATAAATGAAAACAAATAAAAGAAAAGCGGGAAATTTAGATGGATACATTGATACATAGCCCCTTGTTGTATGATTGACAAACTCATCCTTAAAGAACTGATTAGAGTTAAATATTTATTGAAGAAATTTATGAGGCGGGAAGTCTATTAAAAGCGAGGGTTTAACTTATGTATCCCTAGAAATACTGCTCATCAGCAGTCCGAACAGTTCAAGAATTTCTGGTGGAACATTTTCCTGACCTTCATCGTTTTTTCCCAACATTTTCAGACTTTCCTCAATTTATTTCTGACTTCTATCTGTTTCCAACTTATTCCAATTATTCTACTACTCTTCGTAACCTTTCCGAATTTTCTTGCATAAATTCCGAATTTTTACAACCTTTCCAGATATATTTATGCTTTTGGATGTTTTTCCCTATTTCTCCAAAATTTGAATCGGAATAGTCGAAATTACACTTTTTCTATTCTAATTGCTATAAATTAGAAAATTTTGTTTGTGAAAAATCGCAAACAATTTCTATCGACTTTATAACATTTTCCTGACAGTCTCATGAAAAATTTCAATTTACGAGAAATTCTCTTCAGGAATAGGAAAATATGAATATGCAGAATTAATGCTAAGGGTGCGTTGAGGTAATTGATAACAAAATTTTTACAACAAAATAACCCCTCTGATTTTAGGGGTTCGATATAAAAAAAACAAGAAAATAGGTCATATTAATCTATCTCTCTCGATAGATTAACGATATTTTGGAACAAATTAGGAAGAGGAGGAGTTCGATAGATCTTTTTGTATTTCTGCTTATTACCAGAGCCGTATTATGACATTTTCGATCCCTAGGCTAGACATCGACTACGAGCCCCTTCCCTGGGCATATGTGGAAATCAAATTATTAAACCTAAATTTTGATAATGCACTTTGGAAAAGCCGTTTATTATTAGAACATTTCGATTGGATTTTCAGATTTTAGCGTAGACTTAAGGGGGACGATACATGTAACCGCCTGCATTTTGACCGTTTTCAGAGGCTTATTTATTTATTTAAGGACTTCTGTATGGCCCTGGAATGGCCCGCTGACTAGTTTGTAAGTCGCTGTAATCATAGATTTTCTGTGTCAAAACTTTAGACGCGTTTTTCTCGAAACTACTTTTTTTAAATTTGTGGGAAAGATAACTCAAAAAGTTCTCAACCGATTCTTATGAAATTTGGCACACGTCTTCTCTATAGTATTAGCTTCCAGTTGAACCTCAAAAATGCAAAATTTAAAAAATGATAATTTTTGACCCAAAAACCATCGAAAAAAAGGGTGAAAAATCGGACTTTTTTTCTGAGGCGTGCCAATTTACGAGTTGTTGACTTTCTTGTTTTTTTATTGGTTCAACTAGAAGATATATGTTTTATGAACATGCTCAAACCAATTTCAGATCGCTGTAACAGAAGCTAAAAATCCCGCCGATTGATGCCTTTCGCCGCTAGGGTCTCAGGAGATTAGTTACTACGGCGGCAGTTCATTCAGGCGGTTACATGTATCGCCCCCCTTAACAAATTTCTGCCAATATATGAGACAAATGAGGCGATTTGATCCTCATTGGGTATTCCATAGTTATTACTATCTATCAACTTAAGTTAGATTCTTCAAATCATTTGGTAAAGCTATGTAATGTCACTTGGGACCGTATTAATTAATATCGAATTTTCGTCTTTCGGTCAAAATATAATAAATTGCGATATGGTTGATTTTTTCTAAAAAACTTTATTAATAAAATCTCCCCGTTAATTGCTTAGAAATGATTTGCCATCATTAGATTAAAAAAAATCCTTTTTCGAAGATACTTATGAAAATTAGACCGTTTTTGAAAAAAAAATTTTTAAAAGTCAGTGTTAAAGGAGAATTTAGATATTTACATTGGGAGTGAACCCCTTCGCCTTTCATATTTTCCGGTTTCCTTCAGTAAATTTCCCGGAAGTTTAATTAATCAAAAAAATGTCAGAAAAATTCTTAAAAATTGCCCAATTTTTTTAGCCAAAATAAAATAAATTTCATAAGGGATGTTTTTTCAAGAAAATATTTTTAATAAAAACTATTCGAAAATCTGTTAGATATGATTTGTCATCATTTGATTAGAAAATTTTTGAAAAAAATATCCCAAAAATCGTTCAATTTTATTGTAATTCTTACAAGGAGTTTTTTGAAAGGATTTTAACACATAAGTTGGGAGTGGACCTCTCGCAGAAAAAGTATTGATAGATACCCCTGGTTATCCACTATTTGAATCCGTTTTTAAAATTTCCAAATTTCAAACGTACTCCATATATCGATCACTCTTTTAAATTGTTATTGTAAAGTGTCTCACATATATCCAAGAAAGTAATTATTGTGAGTTGTATGTGAGTTACATCTGCTCCTATTGGGTTATAAGGTTTACCAATATAAGGTTGGTAAAAACTATAAAAAAAATATATTTTAAAGCTAAAATAAATTTTCGCTATTAAATTAAAAGAACGCAAATAATAAGGAAACAGCGCTAAAAGAAGTAGCGTTAACAGAGCTATGCAGAACACTCGCTAGCTCCTATGCACTATTGCTCGCTTTTCTTGGTGACGAATTCCCGTCTTCAATTTTCAAAATTAAATATAATATTAATTTGGTGTTTAGATACATCGCGGGTTCAGTTCTGCTTATTACCGTTAGTACGGAAACACTCCCTCCGCTGGATATAAAAATTAAAAATACCTCGAACTTCAATTGGTAGACTAATAAAAGAACCTTGCTCGGGAAGATAGTTATATACCCAAATGGGGGATTGTCTCTACATAAATTGACTTGTCGTTTTCAATGGTATTCCCTACCATTCTAGCTGTCAATAAAATTCATTTCCTTTAATAACTATTGCTCAATAATTCAATCAGAAGTACATTTTCCCGCAATTTTTCTGATCATTCCGGACTCTTATCTAACGTGCCAGAGTATTTCTCGACGTTTTTTTTTAACATTTCACGACATTCTTCTTGAATTTGTCTGACTTTCACGATTTCCTCTCACCTTTTTGGGAATCAAATATTTTTTTTTTTTGGTGGCGAGAGAATCGGTAGACAAATTCCCAAATTCCGGTAAATTGATATTTAAGGGATAATGTTTAAGGAATAATTTTAAAATTGGGAAATGAATAGACTAAATAATATCCTCGAATTCTCGGAAATAAACCTACAAGTATATTCTAAAATCTAAACTAATTATTTATTACCCGTAATTTTGTAGTAGAAAGGAATAAAAGCTCTCATTTGAAAGCCAACAAATATTGAGTTTATTGTTTGAAAGAAATGAATGAATTCCCCGGAAATTCCTATTATCCGATAGAATGGGTGTTAAATATCCTCGTACCAGGAAAGGACACAAAGACAAAATAAAAAAGGGGTAAAAAGTCCTTTCAAATTATATGGCTACTAATAAATTCAAGTCATTGCAATCAAAGATTAAATATTAAATTTGATAAAATTAATAACATTGAGGGTCCGCTCATATTTACTTAGCGTTGTCAAATTTTGATATTGGCGAAGCAAGTAATTAATTAATCTTGGCCAGTCTCAACATAAAATGTCTTTGTACCAGTCGTCGGATAATGGGTAAATCGGGTAGTTGGAATTTTTCGTATAAAAACATGCGTTTATCGATTTTTCAGTACCGAAATTTTTCTTACTGATAGAATGTAACACCATTTACAAGGGATTTTCCCCCAAATAAAATAAAAAAAAAAATTACAAACACACTTACAAATAAATTACATTTTTCTTAAATATAATATTTTATTTTATTTTAATTTTAATTATCTTTATGATAAATAAGAAATTATTTTTATATAAAAAAACCAATTAATTGAGCACATCTTTCAGAGACATTTGGTCCATTTATTCCTTTTATAAAGGACATTTTTCTTTCTCAACAAATTTGCACATCCGTTGTAAAGATTTCAACAAATCCTTTCATTTTCTGTTTTACTTTTATTTTATTAATTAATCCATAAAAAAAAATACCGAGAAGGAAATTTTATCAAATAAAATAAATTATTTTCGGACGGAAAACAATTAAAAATAATGAGCTTTTTCTTTAATTCTTGGAAAACAATTATCATTCTCTTCGTATAAAAACTAAGAAAAATTTCCCATTTCGATCAAAAATCACATATACATAGATGGGATGAAATTATAAAACCGAAAAAATTCCAAGAATCAATTTTTATGCTTTATAAATTTGGCATCCCTAATCAATCGACTGTATTAATGTAAAGCTCAAAAGCTACTAAATATCTACAGAAAACGATATCGTTGATTGCAATAAAAATAAAAATAATAAAAAAAAATCTTTAAAACGAGTAGCTTTTTATCAGCGCAATTGTAGGTGGGATGTTGGTGCAGATAAAATAAAATTCATATATTATTTGTCTATATATAATTGAAAAAGCTTTCCGTTTATTTGAAAGAGAGAGATACACTGTGCGAAAAAAAATATACTGTACAGGCAGGGTCGGTTATCAACAAAGAGAAAAATATCATAATTCAATCAATTAGGTAAGTAATTAATTTGATTGATTTTTGTTCAACATTCTTTTAAATAATTATACTAATCCAATGACTCCAAAATATTTCTAAGCAATTAACAAAGAGATTTCTTTAAAATAATTTTTTTAAAAAATGTACTTACACTTTGTTTGCAAAAAAATTATTTCTTTTGATTTTGAACGTAAATTTGGAATTTTGTTGTATTCGCGGAAAATTTCCATTTCCAGATAATTTTCTTAAAAAACCGGAAAATCTGATTGTGAGAAATGAAACCTAAGGATATGGTGAGGAAATTATAAAACAAACATTTTCAAAAAATAGACACCCTGATTTTATAGGAATCGATATAAAAGGGGAACATCCGGAAAACGGTGACTTTTGAGGGAAACGGTTATAATTTCCCGGAAAATTTAAAATTTAAAAATGTCCAATTCGATTTAAATATGGGACAACTTAGTTGATATATTAATATCATAAAATCAGGGGACCCCCCCTTAACTTATATTTTTAAAATTCTGGCAAAAATCCCAATCGATTTTTGTTTAAAATTTTGGAAATATTTTGAAAAAATCAACAATTTTGAGAATTTATCAATTTTTTTTGTTAAAGGAACGGGATCTTATTCCTGTTAAATCTGGACCTCTTCTACTTTTACATAATTTTAAAATTTTAGACATTTTAAGTTGTAATTTTATTCCTTCGTTACTGATATTACATGCAATGATTGTATTTAAATTTTAATAAATTATAAATATTAAATAATAAATTTAAATTTGGTTTAAATTCTAAATTTTCAACTCTATTGATTAATTATTCAGATTAATAAAATAAGTATAAAGCTAAAAATAGGTAAATTGTCGGTTAGAATATATGATCAATTCAAATTGGTATCTGGATTCCATATGTTGCTATCATATGGGAATAGGTTATTTTTAAAAACCAAATACGAGTAAATATTTACTTAAAATCCGGAAATATTTTCTTGCCAATAATGTTAAGATCTTAAACTGAGAAATAAATATAAAATTTGACACTGCGGTATGGCTTTTCGGTTGACTGATAAATGGCCACTCTCAGAAAAACAGAATAGTTCGTTATATTATATTCAGGCGACAGCTACTTTCTGTCGTTCATGTCTTGTAAACAAACTAGGTAGTTAAATGTATTTAGTTAAATGTTGAAAAAGTGGAAAAGTAGATTCCAAATACATAAAATGATGATTTAATTAAAAGCTTTCGAAAAGCTTTGAGGAATTGAACAGAGTTTTCTGTACAAAAATTGAAATTTCAATGTAGCAAAATTATTTATATAGAAAATAGGTTTCAATTCGTACAAAACTTTATCCTAAACTTAAAGCTTACTTTGAGCTTTGAAGATTTTTAAAACCTTTTAGAGGGAAACTTCAGTTTTGATTTTAATTTCAGTAATTCGATCGAAAGGAAATTCCAAATAAATGAAATGAAGCTAATTAAAAGCTCTAAGGGAACTTTGGGAACATTTATAAAAGCTTTACGGTGAAAATTTCAAATTTCGTTACAGTTAGTTATTTGGCTGGAAAATCGGTTTCAATACGTATAAAATTATACCTGAAAGTTAAAGCTTTTTCTAAACTTTCCGATAGTTGTAAGCTTTTAAGGTAAAATTTCAGATTTCATTCAAATTTCATTTATTGGATGAATAGTAGATTATAAACAAATAAAATAAAATTTGTATTAAAGCTCTCAGAAAACTTTGGCGATTCTAATAAAGCTTTTTTGAGGCAAAATGATATTTCGGTATAGTAAAATTATTCGGGAGAAAAATAAGGTTTCAAAACGTATAAAATTAAATTTCAATTTTACAGCTTTCTTTGAGTTTTTCCGATTTTGAAGCTTTTCGTGGAAAATTCTAGATTTAACTTAAATTTAATTAATCGGATGAAAAGTTGATTCGAAGTAATATAAAATCTGAGTCAAAAGAAATAAGTAAGCTATCAATAGTGAACTTTTGTCACTTTATTTGAGCTTTTTTGAGAAAATTTGACTAGAAAATAGATTTCCATACGTATTTTATCCGAAAATTAAAACTTTCGTTGAGCTTTCAAATTCATCAAAAGCTTTTAAGGGAATCATTCAGATTTTATTTCAATTTAATAAATCGGATAAAAAAATGGATCTCAAAATTAATAAAGTAAAATTTTAATTAAAAGCTTTCAACAAGCTTTTCGATCATCAATAAAGCTTTATTCAGGAAATTTCAAATTTCGTTACAGGAAAATTATTTGGATCGAAAAATTATCTGAAACTAAAAGCTTTCTTTAAGCTCTTCTAATCAAACGTCTTCGTCAAACTTCTAATAAATCTCGGGGCAATTTCAATTAAAGAACAGCCTCAAACAAATATATTGTTTTTATTTGCTGGACTGTTTTTTGATTCCGCCAAAATATTCTGGACCGCTAAGCCCGTAACAACTTATATTAATATAAATATTATGATGATAAGTCACAGCGGTTTCAAGCTAGTACCTAAGGTGGATGGGTCAAATTCAATCAATTTAATTCAAATTTAATAAATAGTATAATTTAGACACTCGAGTATCAATCAGGTATCAGATATACCAATTAATCAACGCTACAATCTGAATTCTTTCTTGCGATCCGCTTCGAAATTCGTAACTGTTCTTGGGTTACAGTATTTTCCATGATGGTGCATTATCAATCATATCAATTATTTTGGCTTACAAACTAACTAAAAACTATTTATTTTATTTTATTTCAATTCAAAATATTTTATATATTTATACCCTATGTGCCCGCATCGAATCAACATCGATTCAATTCAATCTTTAAGTTCCACAGTGTAAAGGTCCCCGTCCTTCTACTGTATGATAATTGTTATCATATACACTCGAAAAGCTGTTATCTTTTTACAGAAGCTTCACAACCGTTAGATATCCGAATCATATGATACCGAGATTTCTTTCGAGAGAAGAACATGCGTACAGCTATTCTCCCATAAAAATCTCAATTTTCTGAAAAGCTCATTATCCGGTGGCGGCTATGTAGGCGTTTTTAATAAATAAAAAGCTCTAAAACTAAACTTACCTTATCACTGTCCGTTGTATTACCGGACCCAAAGCTAGCCAACGAACTACCATCATGATCATTATCGACCGGTTCATCCATATCCTTTGAGGATCGTTGTGATTGGCCCGATTTACTTGTTTTCGCTGGTGATTTTGGTAGCTGTAAAGCAGCTCCAGCAAAATACGTTTCCTGTATCACTTCACGCAACTTCTTCACCCAAATCTGTTTCGCCTCTAAATTGTTCGCCTTCAAAACGACCCGTACATCGGATAGCATTGGAGCGCGTCCCGTCCATACAGCAAATTTACATTCATCACCTTCAATGTGTTCGGTGACCCCAATTTCCGATGTCATCAATTTCTGTTTGAAGTGATACTTAACGATGCCACTGGAATCTTTCACTTCCTTAGCGAATAGTAGATACAGTTCGAATAGGAAGACCCGTCGTTCCCGTCCCTTCCTTATTATCTGTTTATTGTCCCAAGCGAGAAATGAGTCTTGCAGTACCACCTCACCTAAACTATCTATCGATATATCACATTGTTCGAGTAGCGATAAATGCATGGCATCGTTTGCTTTTTTTGGAACGTTTAACATCACATCGAGACCGTCCTGCATGTAGATGGTCGAGATTAAATACCGAGCAATTAGACAATTAACCAATCGAACTTACCCGTATCTCTCCTTGACCCTCATCACAACACGACTGTAAATCTTTCAACAACAACTGGTACTTGGTGATCCGTTGGACCGGTTTAATTAAGAAAGCCGGTAGGGGATGTTCGATGCGATGTTTCCGTTGCAACTCCTCGAAATACGTTCCACTCTGTTGCACCATCAACGTATTTGAAAGCGGTTTATTTTTACAGTAATGAACGTACATATCAAATTTCGATGCCCACGTCACAAAACAATGGCCAACATCTTCCGGGATCGTTTCGTACTTTTCCAATTCCTTCAGGAATATTTTCTCATGAAATGTGTGGATTGCTTCAATGTTCGCGAATAGAATGTCCTCCTTACCGACCAAACCGGTCGGTACCGATTGACTCGTTCGCATTTCCGTTAAAAAACATTTAATACAAGTCTCCAAATCCTTAACGTACGTCCGTTCCGTTTGCATCAATTCAGCCATTATGAACTCCTTGCGACGCGCTGATTTCCGTTTCTCTTCCGTTATCTCCTTCGAATGGTTGGTCCCGCTTAATTTGGCTTCTAGTGATGGATCGGAATGTCGGTCACCAGCCGTACCAGTCGATCCGATTGACGTCGAACTGGAATCGTCGGCAACGACGCTCGTTTGGAGGGATGTCGGTAAACCTAACGATTTCTCTAATTGTTCCCGATACGAATCCATCCGATTACTGAAATCTTTGTAACGATTATCAACAGCGGCAACCCATTGCTTGATAGCTGCTGCATGGGCATGCCCCTTCTCCACCAAACTGTCAGCTAACTGTATTAAGAGCTTAACACGTTCCCGAGTCTCCTTCGCCGTCCCTTTAAATTCATTATGTTCCCGTAGCAGCGCTTCGGTTTCATCATGATTCTTACCGATCGCATTTGTTCGGGATGACAGATACGCTTCGCCGGTATTATGAATCCATTCGATCGCTTGTTTAGCGGATCGTTCAAATAAAACGAATTGCTGACACTGATCGAGACGTTTCTTTCGTTGCGTCCAATATTCCAGGACCTGATTCTCTTGCGCCAGCAATTTATCTAAAATTGATTTGACTCTTGATTCACAAGCACCGTGCGCTTCGTACTCGTAATACTGTAACGATCGTGTTGTATATTTTAAAAATGTTTCCGCCGTTCGGCGTGCCAACGTACAAGCTTTTAGAAACGCTTCCTTCTGTTCTTGATGCTTCGCAATCAATTGTACAATTGTTTGCGGTTTATCTGGTGAACCCCCACCGCCACACCAATCCTCGTCTCGACGATACTCTCGATCTAAACTATCCAATACGCTACACACTTGTTCAGCGGTTTTATAGAAATTCATTGAAGCGGTGACTAATTTATGACGCTCCTCAGCGCATGTGACGAGTAGTTGCCACTTCTTCGTTACGTCATCCGAAATTTCTCGAATACTTTGCGGATCGTAGTGGTTAACGTTGATTAGAGCGTCGGCCCGATGTTTAACTTGGACAGCGGATGTGTGCGTTTTCTCCAGCGCCAACTGAAATTGTTCATGTTCCTTCCGTAACTGTTCCGCTTCCTGTAACGTATTTGGTGTTGCAAAGCTAGCAATCAACATCGCTTCACCGTTTCGTATCCAGGAGATCACTTGATTTGCATCATTCTGAAATTGACACAATTGAACGGCTTGCTCTAATTTCGCTCGCTTCAAATCGGCTAAATCTTCCAAATCGATCTGACGATCGTGTAGGAATTCAAGTAACGATTGTATTCGATTTTGTGATGTATGTGTTGCGTCCGCCATCGATACAAAACCAGCCGATTCGTAGATTTGTAATAAATCCTGGCCTTGCTGCAGGATCTCATAAACCGTTGTTTGCATTTGGGTCACCGATTCGTTGTGTAGCCGAAGAAACTGTTCGGCTTTCTGATAGTCCCTGGACAGTTCCGTGTGTTGCAATTCCTCAGCCCACATTTCCAACTGGGAGGACACCTCCATCGCATCTCGTTCAAAAAATCGTAACCGTAAATATAAATCGAGCCGAAACTTTCGGGCCGCCCACAATTCGTCCAATTCAATTTTCTGTTTCGATAGATTTTCCAATGAATGCTCCAACGCTCCAATTGATCCAGTCGAATCAATATCGACCAGTGATCGGATCTCCGATAACAGTGCCTCTCCTTGCCCGATTGTTTGTAAGCAACCGCTCAACGTACTCTCCTGTTGATCCTGACATTGTTGTAGCAACCGTTCCGTTCCATCTAGATTCTCCTGCGAGAGTAGGGTATCATCGGCCGCCATCTCCTGCCGTAACTGTTCAACCCACGTTGAAACTTCCTTTTCGTGCGTATAAAACATAACAGCAACATCAAGTCGCCGACGTCTCTGCTCAACGCGAGCCGCAAATGAAGTGACATGTAATTCCAACTCCCTAGCTACGGAATAAATTTCCGATGCATCAACCTCACCGGATCGAGCTAAATCCTCAGCGGCCGACATTAATTTATCCGCGTTACTGTACGTATTTTGAGCTACATTCTCAAAATGTTCATGACTCTTTTGGTAGACCCGCGCCTTCTGCAGCGTTCGTCCGATTCCGGTATTCTTTCGTAAGAAAACCTCACCGTGATTCTGGAGCCAATCCAACACTTGCTTCACATCCTCCTGAAACAATCGTAACGCTAACGTTTGGTGTAACCGGACTTTCTCCGCATGCCATTTATTTTCCAGGGATCGATGATGACCGAGAATTTGATGGATAACGGCGAGTACGTGTGAGGCGCCCTCACTATAATCCGCTGCTGGATTTGCTCGTTCTAAACGACCGGAATTATCCTGTGTGATTGGAGAACGAGGGGATTAGATTTCGGAAATCGAAAAGTAGAACAGTAATGAATAAACTTACATGTTTTCGGTGATCCGGAACACCGGGTGGTGGCGGTTGGTTACACACTTGCACTAAATGGTCCAATTGATACAAGAGTTTCTTACTGGTTGAATGAACCTATCAATTTTAGAGAATGGTATTGGTTCGAAATCTCAAATACGTTGGACGTTATTATGGTTAAAAAGTTGTAAAGAAAATTAAGCCAAGCCAAGTTCCAGAATATAATTCATTCAATGATTTGATAGTTTTTATCTACAAAATTAAATTCGGAGATAGTGTCCGAAGTGTTCTCTCATTTCCAATAACCGAAATGTGAAGTAAACAGCTTTAAGAGGTCATTGAGAGAAGATGACCTGAAACAGACTACCAGAAGATAGAGAGCTACAGAGTTAAGGGATCATTCAAACGTTTTATGCTTCCCTGACCGAACGGCTACAGTCTAAACTATATTTTAGAATTGTTAAAAAAAATTCAGCGATCACGTGGTGGGTCTGACAGTTATATTTCTAAACAATATAAACAATCCTTTTTTGAAGGGGGAAGGAAAGGTCACACACAAAAAATCTTGAAATCCAATCAAAGCACCACGGATCTAGGAATCCAAAGATAGGTCACTTGATCCCCTTCCTTTTCCCCTAGGGAAAATTCAGAGAAGGTCGAAAAATTTGAGAAAAAAGTTGGAAAAATATCGGAAAATGGCTGAATTTTTAATATTTTTCTGACCGTTTTCCAGACTATTTCAACCTTTTGTCGGCTTTCCTGACTTCACTTGTTTCATATGAGTTTTCCTTGCATCCACTGACTGACGTCATACCTTCTCTTCACTTGTTCATTCCTTCACTGAACAGTCCTAGATTGTTATGACATTTCCGGAATTTTCTCTAAATTTTTTGACTTTTTCTAATCTCTAGAGTTTCCCATTGAACCGGAAAGTCCAAGTTTTTACAACTTTACCGTTGTATTTCCCTTCTCATTAAAGACAGGATTGACTACGGTTATTTTCCGAGTCCTAGAGAGGTCCCGTAACTCTCTATAAGGTCGGAAAATGGTCGGAAAACAAAAAAGAAAATTCAGCAAATTTTTCGGGAAAAATCGTTGAAGCAAAAATGTTGGTTGGCATAGGAAATGCTCTTGTCCTACAATCAATTCGGTTAAGCGTCTGACCAGTTGGACGTGTTCTAGCAGTTTTTAGGTTATAGTCTAAACTGTCCTTAAGAATTGCTAAACAAATTCCAGCGACCACGTGGTGGCGCTGACAATAACATTTCTGTACAATAAATTCAATCCCTTTTTTTAGGAGGAAGGAGGCATCCCACAAAAATAATCCTGAAATGCATTCAACGCCTTATGAACCGAAGAATCCAATGATGGATCACTTCTTCCCCTCCCTCACCCCCCTGGAAAAAGTTAGAGACGGTCGCGAAGAATTGCAAGAAAAAGTCGGCAAAATATCGGGAAAAAGATTTTAAAAAAATTAGGAAATAGTCAAAGAAAATATCAATCAGGATTCAATCTTTTGTATTTTCGTTTCTCCCCAATTATTTCAAGTCCATTTCCATAATTTTCCCTGGCTGTTCCGGACTTCGTCCGGTTTCTATTGTTTTGCAGCCAATTCCAGACTATTACGGCTATTTATCTAAACTTTCTCGACCTTATGTGATATTTCTGGAATTTTCTTGACTTTTATAATCTCTAGGGTTGTCCCCAGAATGTAAAAATCTCGTAAATAGAATCCTGGCACCCAGAAAAATTTCAACAGAGAAACCCTATTGAATTTTTGCCCAATCTAATATTCTTTTAACAGATTACAGCAGATTTTCGTTTGAATGATCCCTGTATGTATTAAGAATTAAAATGAGTGTCGATGGGAGAGAGAAAGAAATGTCTAGAGAGAGAGAAAAAATTATAAATTGTGTGACAAAATGAATTTGGTTTTCTTAATTAACGAACATTTATCGAATCATCCGGTTCATCGAATCGTACTGTTCCATTATTAACATAATCCGGTTCCATCGGTACATTGATTCCATGGAATACTTGTAGCATAGACGCCAAACCTTTTAGCAACGTTTGATATGCATTATAAACCTAACGGTAATGGAATTTTTTTTAAAAAGCAAGGAAAGCGAATTAGATGGATGAATTCGGCCATAACACAGGCAAAAAATTATTAAATAAATAAGCAACAAAAAAAAAAATCAAACGCGACTTCTAATTTAATCTTGTAATGCTTCCCGCATCTAATTTCAAACTGACCTCTGTATACGCTTGACACATCGCTTCATACAGCGATTGATGTGTCCGAATCGCTGTCTCCAAACTTTGAATGTCGGATGGTAGTGGTTGGGTTGCTTCACAAGCGGCTGCCCACGATGACACACTGTCACAATACTGTTCAGCTTTATGATGAAAGAGAACGCTCAATCCTAATACGGACGTACGTTCATCCAAACCGGCCGCAAACTCCTTCCACGTTCGATCTAATCGACCGGCTACGGTACGGATGTGTTGCGCCGCGTAATGACTACTTTCGATTAGTTTACCGGCCACCGCTAGTATTCGATTGATGTTAACACAAACGGTTAATGAGGCAGCGGAGAATTTCTGATGTTCATCCTGTAAACTTTTCGCCAACGAATAATTATGGCCGATTTCGACGTAGCTCATTTGAAAGACGTCACGGTTATGTAGGATCCAATCGAACATCTAAAATAAAATGATTCATAAATAATTGAATCCGAAATCTATTAAATTCACCTTTTCACAATCCTGTTCAAACATCCGCAACTGAAAGCATTGATCCAATTTCGTCTTTTTATGTTGCCAAACCGTCAGCAAATGTTGCTGTCCTTTATGTACAGCGTCCAACTGTTGAATAATTTGTTGTACAATCGCCGACATATCCGGATTACAATCCCCATTCAATTTATTCAGTAACTTTTGTCCTTGCACATCTAACTCCTCAATCGAAAATTTCAATATCTTCTTCTTCATATCGTTGTGATGATCGATACTGTGCCGAGCCCCATTCACATCATTCGCGAAATCACTGCGAGCCAAATCTTCCTGTACATCGTCGATCCGATCGAGCATGTCGGCGACCTGCAGGAGAAACTCTTCGAGAGCGAGTCGTATCTCAATCCATTGGGTGTGTTCATATGGTAACGTCCCATCGAAATCGGATGTTAATTGGGAGGTGTCAATGATTTTTGACAGTCCCTCAATTGACATTGTCGTCGTCTAAAAAAATATCAGAATGAAAAATTAGGTTAATCTTGACACTTCCAATTAAATTGTAATTTACCTCAAATTTATATTTATGACTAGCAATTGATGTCCGTTGTTTATGCCAGAAATTATCCGGCTTTATGATCACCACACAATGTACATTCGTACAGAAATGCTCCTGGAACAGTTTCAATATTGTCTTAACACATCCCATGTTATTACCATTACCCCGCATATCAATTATAACGGTAAATCCTAACGAACGACATGATTCACTGAAATAAGTAAAATGATTTATAATAAATCGATTTCTATTTCGAATGATTTCTAACCTTGGTATACCAAATAGATACGTCAAAATTCGTCGTACATCTTCCGGTTTAACACGTTCACGACGCGTTGATGATGGAAAACTTAAAACGGGTCCACCACGTTTATCACGACCACCGGTCAATAGGACGACCCGTTCCTGGAGTAACTGTTGTAATTCGAAAGCTCGTAATCCGTCCATGATTTTCGGTTGAGTATCAAGTTTATATGAGTATGTTAATCGTGATGAGAGTTGTGATGTGCCCGGGGGTCAACTGTGACTATTTTTGTAAAGGAAAAAATTCTCATTAAAATTTTAATTAATTTTTCAAAGAAATTAAAAAAAAAATCGATGATACTCGAGTTGAATAGAGAAATTGACAATTGAGAGAGTGAATTGGGCCACCCAATTGTCTCTCTAGTATGATTTATCCCTAAATCCGGGAAAAAGTTTTGTGGAATATCAAAATCTCTACGAAAGCTTTAAAATTGAATTGAATTAAAGGTAAATTATCATAAAGGTAAATTATATTGATAAATTCATCTATCGGCCTGAAATTTTGCATAAACAAATGCTTTCAATGAGCTTTCGCGAATTTTGACCCATGTTTTTTGGGGAATATTTAAAATATCGTGAAAAAGCCGATATCTGGATAGAAGAGATTTCAAGCCGTAAAAAATTAAGTTCTAAACTTTAAGCTTTCCTTGAGCTTAACAATGGATTCTAAAAGTTTACCGAAAATTTCATAATAATTTATCTCAATTTAATGAATCGAATAAAAATTAGAATCCACATTATACAAAATGACAATTTAATGTTAAGCTTTTAATAAGCTCACAAGATTTTCAAAGCTTTTTTTTTATAGAAAACCCTAAATTTTCGTCAATGGGCCGTTATCTGGATAAAAAATATATTTTTAAATGTAAAAAATTAATTTCGAAACAGAGCTTTCGTTGAGCTTTTAAGAGTTTGGATACGTTTTCTGAGAAAATTCCTTATTTCATTTAAATTTAATGAATTGGATAAAAATGTGATTCCAAGTATATAAAAAGATATTTGAAATTTAAGCTTTCAGTGAGCTTTCGAGTTTTTTAAAGTTTTTTCTTACGAAAATTTGAAATTGCGTTAAAGGCTCGTTATCTGGATACGAAATAGATTAGTATCCGTAAAAAAAAGGTTCGGAAAATAAAGCTCTGTGGAAGCTTTTAGGTTTTTGCAGAGCTTTTGCACGAAAAGTTTAGTTTTCATATTTTTGTATTTTACTTCAACTAATTTGAGAACTTCCTCCATCATTACATTGTTTTGAATCCGAAGAAAATGATCGGGAAATCCGGATCAAGATATTCGAAATCCAAATTTCTCGGGGCGAGCCTTTACGAATTTGTGATTTTTCTTAGATAAATTTCAACTTTTCTGAAATATTTAATTTTTGTATTTTTACCTAACTGTCAGAGCATTTTTCTGAATTTTTACATTTTTTTTCCGGCTGAAGATACCCAGTCCATTTTCCTTTTATAAATTTGAACAAATATTTTTTAAAAACCCGTCAAAAATCTACTTGTAAAATATTCAATAAGTTCGATCGATTTTAGGGATTTCTACGAACAATTTTTCGAATCGAATGATGCCTATTATTTCTAATTATTTACCGAAGATATTTTGTTAAATAAATGTTTGGAAAAAATCTACTATATTGGAATTTTTTCCGTAAGAATTTGTATAACAGGAAAAGACTATCGGGAACTTGAATGTATTAAAATTCGACTTAAATTCCAGTAGGGGATTATTTGGGTTATACATCAGTACCGTAACATTAGGGGGTCCGCATTCAACAAATATTTATAAAATCTCGTCGAAAATTGACATTCAAAATTCGATTGAATTGATTAAATTTTACCAAGCCGGTTTAAAATGAATTATTTCAATCAAAACTAGTCCAAATTGGCCGATATTAGTCTTAAACGATAGATACTTATTAGAGGGATCAGAGGTAAATATTCGTAGAAGTAGATAAATTAACTCCGTTAATAATAAATCATTTTTAAACCTTGTAACTGATGGTGTAGATCACGAAACCAAATGTCGTTTTATATCGGTAATTTTCCAAAAATTAAATCTAACGGCCTAACATTTTAACAAACACGCCTAAGACAAGCTGGACGAGGACATAATTTAAAATTTCTTTAATACGAACATTTTGAGAAATTTTAATTTCAATTCATAGTCCTGCCTTTATGGCCGCAACAGCTGAAACTCTAAGGAGCTCCGTCATTTCGGTAGCTAGAGCTCTGTAAATTTACATACATAATCTGGAAGGATGTAGAAGTCCAAGCCATATACATAATATATAAGTTTCTTAAGAAAATTCAGTTGAACTCTTATACATGAAGGTTCAACTCAATGGCCATAGAAGTTTGAATAAATTCCAGCAATTATATAAACAAATATCTGAGCTAAAATTGACCAAACTTATCAAACCATTCACGTATATTTGGAAGCGATAAAATTTCAAAAATAAAAACCAATCAAATTTCCTCATTTCCTCAAGTAGTTTTAAGTCCACTTGTTTATAAGAAAAAATTTCTATAGAAAAACCATTAATTAGTCAAGTGGTTTTTTAGCTTGGTTAATTTTAGATGGATGCGTGGTATGGGAAAGGATGCGAATTAAATTATTATTTGTCTGGTAATTTTTGCCGGTTAAAAATTTGATGCTGCTTTGGTTAATACATTTTTTTATTTTGTATATTTTTCAGATTTGTTTATAAACAATTCAAATCCAAAAAGAAAATTATATTTTAAATAAATCGTTCGTTAATCGTTACTTTCTAAACCACTGATTTATCATCATTTTGCTATTCTTAAAATAAACAAACAAATGGATTCATTAAAGTTTCCGTCTGTTTTTATTCGGGCGAAAAGAAAGAGAATGGTTGTCCCATTGTCTTCAACATTGAGTGGGTAATCACCGATTCGATAATACGCCATCCTATTAGAGGTACTCGAATTTAAAATGTTGAATAAGGGCCGTTTATGACGGTCGCTTTTTTGTTTAGGTATACCAACTAATTCTTTAGTATAAAATCGACGCCTTCTCGTCGCAATTAGTGTGTTTAGAAAATAAATCGTTATTAAGTCTCATTTAAATCACATTAAGCCATTTTTCATTTACTTTCTGTTATCATTTTTAGAAAATTAATTCTTTCAGGTCCGAATATTTCAAAAAATACACGGTCAAATTTGAAATGATTGAAATCGATGGTAACAAATGTGAACAGAGAGCAATTCTTGGAGATGTTTCCTGCCATAAATCGAGGTTCAATGGATGGTTACTTGGCCTTCATTCACCATATCTACAATTCTACAAATGAAAATTAAAATTAGATCATTAAAAAGAAAATCATCTTTTATTATAATTGACTGACTACATTTCTGTTGGTTGACGCATTCAATAAATATTCTACTATGAATTTTGTAATAGCTTTTGGAGGCCGGAATTCCATTATTATTTCTCGATTACGATCCTCAGTTGATTTTCCATAAATAATTAAGCAAACTAAACTTTCGTTCAGGAAAAAAGGCGGGAAACCCCTGTTATTTCTGGGGAATTTGAGAAAAATTGGGCAAAATTGGTAAAAGTCGGAAAAAGGTGGGTAAAACTGGAAAAGAATTGCAAAGTGTGAACAAGTCAAAAAAATTTTAGGAAAAATCGATCAAAAAATCATTACAAGTCGGGAGAAGGTAGGGAAATTTTGACTTAGAAACTCGGGAAATCCAGAAGGTTGACGGCTGCCTTTTTCAGAGTTTTCCGATAATATCGTCTTAAGGAACCTGACGTATAAAATAAGAACATTTTAGCCCATAGTGAGAGACTGATATGGAAAAAAAAAATAGCAGCAGAAAGAAAACCGTGCAGAGAGGTGAAGGTTTTGGTACAAAGCCGAATAACGAGACGGAACCCAACCCACGCAGAATTACGAGACGGGCAAGGACACGGCAACAAGTCGAGAGTAAGTTCGAGCCAAGTGTAACGTTCCTGTAACCATTTAACAAAAAATTAGACATGTTCCTAGTCATTCATCGAGTTTCTTTTCTAAATTCTCCATTGACTTTTTTTTACTTTTTATCGAGTTTTACCGATTTGTATGAACTTTTACCAAGTTTGCTCTATTTTTCTAACTATCCTACATACGGTCAACTTGGTTCGAACTCTTTAAACAGTCCACCGACTTTTTCTGGATAATTTATACTTTTCCAGTGGTGTGCGGTCAATATCTCCATAAGGTGTGCAGAATTTTATATTTTTCTGGGCCGAATCAAAAATGTAAAAACGCAGATAGTTGCTTTGACAGTTAGGTAAAAATACAAAAATTAAATATTTCGGAAAAGTTGACATTTATCATAGATAAATGTAGTTACTGGTAGATGACCAATCTCATATAAGGAAAATGACGCAAAAAAAATGTGTATAAC